>VUYV01000268.1:950646-1008146 GCA_008711295.1 Anarhynchus alexandrinus
TCCCTTCCCTTCCCTTCCCTTCCCTTCCCTTCCCTTCCCTTCCCTCTAGATTAATACATGAAACAGTGCCAGGGAACATTTCTGGACACTCAGCTTTCCTGGTTTAGAGAGTGTGTTTGATAATACAGACACAAGTTGTTCTGTGCCAGTTAGACTCATGGCACATAGTTCAGATATAGTCTAAAAATTTAGGTACAAACCTGTTTGAATTAGGTTAACTGCATCCTCACAGCTTTCCATGCAATATTCATTCTAGTGATAGAATATGATATTAATATTAACATAAACATGCGATCTAGACTTGTAATCCTAAGGTAATTGTATATAATTGCTTTTATTATTATAAATGCACAAGCACAATAAAAACTCAGTGTCTCCTGCCGAAAAAGAATAGGAACGAGCAAGTGTGAGTGAATCATTTTAACAGCCCTGAAATTAAACATTTTGTTCACATTTGTAAAAATGCATTTCCTGATGTTCAGAGCGAGCCTCATGTGTTTCAGTGTGTGCCCACAGCCTCTGGTCCTGGCACTGGGCACCACTGAAAAGAGCCTGGCTCCATCCCCTTTGCACCCTCCCTTCAGGTGTTTATATACATTGTCAAAGTCCCCCCTGAGCCTTCTCTTCTCAAGGCTAAACTGTCCCAACTCTTTCATCCTTTCCCCATGAGAGATGCTCCAGGCTCTTCATCACCTCAGTGGCCCTTCACTGGACTCTTTTCAGTATGTCCACTTCTCTCTTGTACTGAGGAGCCCAGAACTGGCCACAGTACTCCAGGTGTGGCCTCACCAGTGCTGAGTAAAGAGGAATGATCACCTCCGACCTACTTCCAACACTCCTTCTAATGCAGCCCAGGGTACCATTTTACCATGTGGGAAGGGCACATTGTTGGCTCATGTTCAACTTGGTGTCCACCAGGACCCCCAGATCATTTTCTGCAAAGCTTCAGACAATGCGTGACATCAGTGATGTCACATGACTTTATTCAGTTCACCAACAGCTTTCTTGAAAGGGACATATCAGAAAGGAGCATAATGTTCCACCTGTCATTGCTTCACATCTATGACAGATGCAACGTGACCTTTATGAATAAGTACATCATATCCATTTATTAGACACAAAACACTCTCGTCCTTCTGCTCTCAAGTTCAAGCTCATACGTAGTGGATTGTCACCTATGACCAACAATTGCCTTTCAGGGTCACTGCTCTCCAGGGCAGAGTCCACCATCTCATAGGGAGAAGGTATGTATTTTTTTCTTGGATATACAAATTCCTTTTTTACTCTGTTAATACACTGTTTGCTGGCATCCAGTTTACAGAACAACCCGGATCATGATACATTTTTCCCCTTCATCAGTTTTCCCGCAATATTACAGTCGCTTACAAACGTTATCATCAATGATGTTACATATTCTCATTGATGAGAATATAAAGTAATGTCAGGGCAGGAATTGAAACCTGAAACTCTATTAGGAATTTACATGCTCAGTCATTATTCTCTCTTCTTCACTCATTTCAGGTTCAAATAGATAGCTTTAGATCCACTTAATGCATTTAGTATTTTGTCTAATTGTTATAATTGTAATCAACAACCCTGTGGTTGCAAGTTAAATCAGCTCTAGAAGTCAATCAAATTTGTAATCTCATTAAAAGGAAGAAAAACAAGTTCATTTGACAGCATCTATTTTCTGTAAACTCATATCGATTAGTATTAATTATATTATCCTCCTTTAATTTTTTTATTAATTGACTGCTCAGTCAGATAATTCATTAGTGGGAACAGAACTGGTGCCAGACTGTTAAGCATCTAATTATGTGGATTTTTCTGTTCATATTTTTAAAATTTTAGCGACAAATTAGCTTCTATGCTTCACCAAGTTATAAAAAAAAGAAATATTTTCCAGACAGCTGATAATTTCTTTGAAAACTCCTCAATTTGTCATATTCTAAGATATTGAATAACAACAGATGAAGTTATGTCTCTGTTCTTATTCATAGCAATTGTTATCTCCTGGTCTGGTTTGATACAGTTCTCACACTGGATGGATAATCACTTTTATAATCTTTATCCATATACTCATGTGTATAGAGCAAAACTGGGACACACTTTTAACTTAAAATCTTACCTAACAAACAGGATGTTTTTTTCTTGTTCTTGAAGTTTTGTGAACCTAGAAGTCAAATGAAAAGAGTGGCTTTCCGTGATTTCAAATAGAGTATTGAAAACAAACAGGTGTTAGATTGTTGTGAGAAAAAAAATTCACCCAAAAAAGACTGTGAAACATGTCCACTCCTGGTGCCACCGTGTCCCCTCAACACGAGAATGAAATCAGAACACCTGCTTATACTGATCTTATACATTCTCTGCAGAGAAAAAACTGAAGTACAGAAAAAAATCCTCATGAAAACTCCGTGCACGTAATGAATACCCATCTAAAATTTATGAGAGCTACAAATTGGAATTTGTAGATCAGTAGCTCAGTAATTATATACGGACTCATATGAAACATGGTATTCCTCCTAGAAGCAGGTTGAATGCTGCTCAGCTGTTAGTGGACATACAGTGCGGTTGTAGGACGGGATTTTTGGTGGGACAGGAGATGTTTGCGAATGGTTATTTGGGTTTCTGGGGGCTGAAGAGAACCCAGTTTTGTTGTCGTCATTTTTGAGAAAGGGAATTTTGTGGAATCATGAAGGAATAGTAAAACAGTGAACAGCTTGATGACTGCCCTGCAATCTTTACCAATACCCCATACTCTTACACTGCTAGAACAGCTCCTGGCAAAGATTCGGCTTGGACTAACGCAGTCTGCTGGGCATGGGGGAAAAAGGCATAGCACAAATAAGAGACCTTTCCCGTTGTGCAGTCTGGATGTTACTGCCTCTTCTGAAAGGAAAAAATCATGCTGCATCACTCTGCAAACTTCACATTTGGGAGGAGTACAAGAAGAAATCCTATAGAATAAGGAGGAAAAATATTGCTAATATCCTGGTCCTACTAAAGTCCACAAGGATTTTGTTATTGACTCAAGTAAAGGCCAAATAGGGTCATTAGGATAGCCCGAAGATATTGAGTACCAGAAGTCAAGGATGTAGTGTGATATTGGAAAAGAGAAGAAATTATCTCTCTTTTGGGGTATTCTGTAGCTAGGTGAAAGCAAGAAACTAGGATGTTCCCTTTGAACTGGCATTTAGAGGAGATAAAAGACAGCACATTGTTCCCCGTTGTAAATAATAGACACATTCGATATAATTATCTTTAAATATTGTTCAGTGAATCAGACTTTTGTTTCTCATCCTAAGAATTATTAGACTGCAACTAAATTTAGAATAAATATTTAGCATTTTGGAATATAAACCTGATTTTATTTTATTTTTATGAGTATGATTATTATGATTATTTAGATTAGATGGTTAAATGGATCAGCTTGCTTGGCAATCATCATTACCACTTGAATAATATACATGTTTAGTTTGTCTATGAGGTGGAACTCTTTTATGGTGATCTTGGGGTCAGTCAGCAGTTAGAGTAGATGCAGCCTTTCACACGACCACCTTGGAGCCTGGGTATGGCCACCCCCTTGAGGTTTCCTGTGATCCTGGTCAGAAGCCCTGAAGTATGGGGCTGATAGATATGACATAGGACCTACAAGAGATCCACATCGTAATTCTGCAACACTTATTTTAACATTATAAAATAATAAGATATCTGTAGTTTACTTCAAAATCCAATGAGTCATTGGCTGCTTCTGTCTTTGGCCTCATATTTGGCCCTCGTAACGAATAGTCTTGATTGATAGTTGCAGTGGCACATTTGTCTGATCTAAAATATGCACAGGTATTTTATGGAAAGTTTTTAATGAACCCTGGGAACTACCGACCTGTCAACCTCACCTCTGTGCCTGGGAAGATCATGGAACAGATCCTCCTAGAAGCTATGCTAAAGCACATGGAGGACAGGGAGGTGATTCAAGACAGCCAGTATGGCTTCACCAAGGTCCTGCCTGACCAACCTTGTGGCCTTCTGTGATGGAGTGACTACAGCAGTGGACAAGGAAGAGCTACAGATGTTATCTGTCTGGATTTCTGTAAGGCCTTTGACACATCCCACACAACATCCTTCTTTCTAAGTTGGAGACAAATAGATTTGATGGGTGGACTGTTCGGTGGATGGGCAATTGTTTAGATGGTCGCATCCAGAGGGTAGTGGTCAACAGCTCAATGTCCAGATGGAGACAGGTGACAAGTGGCACCCCTCAAGGGTTGGTACTGGGACTGGTACTGTTCAATACCTTCCTCAGTGACACAGACAGTGGGATCGAGTGCACCCTCAGCAGGTTTGCAGATGACACCCAGCTGAGTGGTGCAGATGACACAGCTGAGGGACGTGATGCCATCCAGAGGGACCTGGACAGGCTCGAGAAGTGGGCCCATGTGAATCTCATGAGATTCAACAAGGCCAGGTGCAGGGTCCTGAAAGTGGGTCGGGGAAACTCCTGGTATCAATACAGGCTGGGGGATGAAGGGATTGAGAACAGCCCTGCCAAGAAGGACTTGAGGGTACTGGGGGACGGAAAGTTGGACATGAGCTGGTAATGTGCGCTCACAGTCCAGAAGGCCAGCCATATCCTGGGCTGCATCAAAAGCAGCGTGGCCAGTAGGGCGAGGGAGGTGATTCTGCCCCTCTACTCTGCTCTCGTGAGACCCCACCCTGCAGTGCTGTGTCCAGCTTTGGAACCCCCAACAGAAGGAGGACATGAACCTGTTGGAGTGCATCCAGAGGAGGGCCAAAAAAATGATCAGAGGGCTGGAGAACCTATCCTATGAAGACAGGCCAAGACAGTTGGTGTTGTTCAGCCTGGAGAAGAAAAGGCTCCGGGGAGACCTTATCGTGGCCTTTCAATACTTAAAGGGGGCTTATAAGAAAGATCATGACAGACATTTTAGTAGGGCCTGTTGCAGTGGGACAAGGGGTAATGGCTTTAAACTAAAAGAGGGCAGATTCAAACTAGATCTGAAGATTTTTTTTATGATGAGGGTGGTGAAACACTGGCCCAAGTTGCCCAGGGAGGTGGTGGATGCCCCATCCCTGGAAACCTTCAAGGTCAGGTTGGAAAGGGCTCTGAGCAACGTGATCTAGTTGAAGATGTCCCTGCTCATGTCAGGGGGGTTGGACTAGATGGCCTTTAAAGGTCCCTTCCAACCCAAATCATTCTATGATTTTTTGATTCCATCCTTTAATGATCTTCCTCAGGACAGGCTGTCTTTACTGCACTTTGCACAAAGTTTGAGATTATCTGTGTGTCCGAGGTGACTGATATGAACATTTTGTGTAACGAAACATAATCAATTACTCTAAAGGAACAGGCAAGTGGCAAGAAGCTACTTATGAAATCTGAGATCACAGACTCCTGAGAGAGGCATCCCAGAAGGTACATGTAGCAGCTGAAATTGGGTAGTCAAAATCCACCTCCTACCATCCTAATTGAATGAGTACCGAACAGAATCCAGCTAAAATTTTGGCTGGCAATTAATAAAACAAAATAACATGTGCACAGAGCTCCAAATATATTTACCAATAAATACAGACTGAAATATATTAACTGCCCAAAATACATTTTTTGTTGCTTGAAGTAGCTGAAAGGGCATCTAGATCATCTGGTCCTGCTGCCTGTGTGTCTTGGAGAAAGGCATCCAGTGTGAAGAAAACACATGACAGGAAACCCATCACTTCCTTGTTTATTTGGTGGAAACACCTTTTCAGCACAGGTTAGGGACCATTCCCTGTTTGGTTTCTGGCTACTGGTTCGAATGTGACTATTATATTTTGGAATCTTTGAAAGTTTAACTGTACAGGTATAGCCAGACCATGACAGTTGGTCTCAGAATCAGAGAACAGCCCAGGCACTGTTTAGGAGCACTAATGAAAAACCCCAACCAACCAAAAAAATGAATTGGAACTTCATCTGGGATTGCTTGGTTTCCCCCAGTGTAGTTTTGCTATGAGCTTGGTGGTTGTCATGAGGAATATTCTTCATGTGCAGATTCTTACATGTGTCTACGCAGCAGCCATTTTTGAGGCGATCTGATTCTTTTTTTTTCTCAAGACAACAACCTTGAGTCTAGCTAAGCAGGTTAATAACAGTCACGAATCTGGAGCAGAGGCTGTAATATCACTAACTAACTGCCATTCAAAGCATTATCCAGTCTGTTGGATGAATTGAACCTGTAAAACTGGAGGACAGGGTGGACTACAGATAAGATTGCTACAACTCTTTCTTCAGGAGCACCACTTCAATTCTGAGATGAACTAATGGCTGTTAAAAGTTTCTCTCTTAATTTTAACTAAAGGTGGGTTAAAAGTTTTTTCTTTTTACTTAAAAGTTAGGTATTTGGTTAAGCCAGTCTTCTTCAGTCAACAAAGATGCTCTAAACAATCAGTCTAAACAGATACCTGACTTCTATGTCTGAAATTGGAGACCTGTGGGAAGCTGTGGTTTTGTCGAGGGGCTCAGTGAAAGTCAGATTAAAGACAGTTTAAAACTAATGCTGTGGTGACAATGAAAAGTAGGCAAAGGTCAGTCATATCTCTCTTCGTTCTGCTCCTTAATTACAAGATTGGATCCACAGAACCTTCTGCTACCATACTGTACTTTGCTCATTAAGCAGCCATAGATTTTTTCCTTACTCAAAACACTTGGTGCCACCGCAAGCATTATATTCTTCTGATGCAGTTTTCAAAAGTGGTTTTGTCACACAGCATTTCTACTTTCAGTTTTATTAAACAGGAGTAAAGGGAAAGAAATTTCATCCTAATGTTTTTCAATCTGAATCAAAATAATTATTACTTTTTTAAACTGTTTTCCTGATATACCTTTCCCTAGTTCATTGTGCAACCTTTTTTTTTTCCCCAGTGTTTGTTTGTCTTTCATTTTTATTTTCACATCATGGGCAATTTTCAAGGGAAAGTTTTCCCACTTCTTTCCCAGATCCAAATTTGACAAGTAAGGCTATAACATCTTGGCATACTTCCAGCAGTTTATTCACAGAGCATCCCGTTCCACTAATATGCTCTCTACTGACCATTCCTAATTTTCTGTGTAGTTTTATTGCTGGCTTCACACTGTATATTAATTGGCAAAGGCTCAATGCTTTGATAACTCCTTAATTTAGCTGGCCATGATGATGGCCCAGAGTGGTTCATTAATATTTGTGTTAAATGCATTAATTAATGAAAAAACCCACACCCAAACATGAAAAGTAGATGGGTGGTAATAGTAATAGGACTCATCCATAGGACCAGTCCAAAGCTTTAGAAGCAGAAGTTGAGTTTCATAAGGTGATGAAGCTGTTTGTGTATGTACCACCAGTACGTTGGCTGCACTGACACAGGTACCAGTACGTAACTAAAACAGACACAAGGCAGCTGCTCTTTTCACACTTTCATGCGTTTATGGACTAGAGTATCTAAGGAATCAGAGTGAGGCTGGAAAATGTCACATACGTCCTCCCTGCAAAAGTGCATACAGACTGGGCAGGTTACCTCATTTATCTCAAAAGCTGCTTGGTCTTGTGTGTGGTCAACAGAACTGCTCCCAAAGGGTTCACAGGATCACAGAATAGCTGAGGTTGGGAAGGGGACCTCAAGATTATTTAGTCCACCTACCCGGCTCAAAGCAAGGTCACCTTGAGCATGTTGCTCAGGGCCACGTCCTGTCAGTCTTCAGGTATCTTCAAGGACAGAGACTCTACAACCTCTCTGAGCTACCTAGTCTGGAGTTCAAATAAATTCACACTAAAAAAAAATTTTCTTATGTTTTAATGGAGTTTCTTGTATTTCAGTTTGTGCCAATCACCTGTTTGACACTGTTGTGCTGTCACTGAGCAAACTCTGGTTCTGCCTTGTCTACTTCCACTGTCAGGTATTTATATATGTTGCTAAGATGGATCCACAGGGACCTGTGGTGAGCCCTTTCTCTACTGGATTGGTAGATGGACAGCAAGCAGAATGCTCCTGGGCCACTGAAATGGCAGCAGATGCCTATGTGTGGGCAACTGAATCAAAATGGTACTACTGTGCGTTGAGGCTGTCTGTGTGGACTGTACTGTACAGGTATGTTTGCTGAAAGATGATGTTTAGTATTATTTCGGGTTTCCTTGAGTATCCAAGATATACACAAGGAATTGACAGATTCAGTGAAGCTGTGAGAGACCTTGATCCTTCTGGAGAAGCAGTGGGAAGCCAGGCAAGACAGACAAAAAAAAGCCAGGCAAGACAGACAGTCTAAAATGTCAGCTGATGCTTATATGTGGGTGACTGAATCATGCCCCCAATGTGTCTGTTGGTATAAAATGACAGCACACTATGTTTTGATTGTCTTTGTGTGGGTCTGCCTAGTGTGCTAGATCCTGAATGAGCAGAACTCTGTCCCATGCTGTAGTGTAATCCTAGTAATACTTTCTCCAAATGCAGGTTATTTTGAGTTGCTTCAGAAACTGCATTTATATATAGAATTGTATATAGAATCGTATATAGAATCATGTATATAGAATCTGTGATTACAGAATGGTTTAGGTTGGAAGGGACCCTAGAGACCACCTAGTTCCAACCCCCCTGCCACGGGTAGGGACACCTCCCACCAGACCAGGTTGCTCAAAGCCCCATTCAGCCTGGCCTTGAACACCTCCAGGAATGGGGTAGCCACAGCTTATCTGGGCGATTTGTTCCAGTGCCTCACCACCCTCAGAGTGAAAAATGTCTTCCTTATATCTCATCTAAATTTCCCCTCTTCCAGTTTGAAGCCATTCCCCCATGTCCTATTACTATGGGCCCTTTTAAAAAGTCCCTCTCCAGCTTTCCTGTAGGTGCCCTTCAGATACTGGAAAGCTACTATAAGGTCTCCCTGGAGCCTTCTCTTCTCTGGGCTGAACAACCCCAACTCTCTCAGCCTGTCCTCATAGGTGAGGTGCTCCAGCCCTCTGATCATCTTTGTGGCCCTCCTCTGGACCCGCTCCAATAAACCCATGTCCTTATATCATTATATATCATTATATATCCTTATATCATTTGAATATCTTTAATTCAAACGCCTTTCCATTAAAAAAACCCAGCATAAACCTTTGTCCAGAGCAATAACAATTTCCATTAAGGCTTGAAGTTCCCATTGATTTCTAGTTTATTCCCTTTCTACAGGAAGATGAACCTAAATAGCAGTTAAGAGGCTAGACATTTTGTTAGATTTGCCTTCTGGTGCCTTCCTGGAACCTAAACTGTGTTTTCCAGAAAAATATAAGTGGACACTCAACCTCTCTAACATAAGTGGGTGTTCTGTTGCTGAACATGTGGACAAATATTACCACACATACATCACCAATTCTTCTGATTCTGGGAGCTCAGGACTCTCAGCATTTTACAGATTTGGTCCCTTTTTTTGCCTGGTCACTTACTTTGAATGCAAATTTGCCCAAGGTCTCTATATGCAGTTTGCATTCAAAGTCTGATACAGATGGATTTTTTTTTTCCTATTACTTTTTCCTTTACATCTCCTCGTACGTCTCAGTGTCTACAAATTAGAGGCTACTTGTACACATTGACATGTATTTTGGCACTGCACTTCTATAAATCTCAGCAGATTTGTCTTCTTTTTGTTTTAATGGAGCGAGCGGAAAATTTACACACCAAAGTGAAGAGGGATGGGAGAGGCAACCTCTCATGTGACTGTATTTAAAATACTGATGAATTTGTCACAGTTGCGTTTCCCCTGACTTTGGAGAAGAGCACAAACAGAACTGATCAGAGGAATTCACTATAGCACCTGGGAAATTCTACTTCCCAGAAGATTAGAGGGGTAATATTAATTAGTGAGAGTTCATTTTTTAGGGAACAGAGGTGTGGGTTGGGTAACCAAATTTAAACATGTGGAAACTGCCTCCTAAACCATTTCCTTTTTCAGCTGAAATCCTTCTGAAGTTTCTGCCATTGCAGCTTTGCCCTTGGTGTGTCATTGTCTCGAATTACTCATAAAGCCATTTCTGCAAGCACTGAAACAATACAAAAAGAAGAGTTGTCATCAGGTTCCCAGACAGTTTTGAAACAGTATGTCTAGGAAATTTCCTAAAAAAAACGCCCTTTTTGATTTTTTTTTCAGTAAAACTTTTCAGATCCTTTTGTTTTGGAAAGTTTGGCTAAATATCTAAGTTAGAGTTGCTTCAAGTCATACCTGAAAGAGGATCCTATTTACATCCATAGACTTTTTGTTTTCTCTCTCATTGTTTCTGCCTGGGAAGAGTCAAACCTTGTGCCACAACACGGGCATCAAAATCTGGAGCGGAAGCATTGGCAATTAACCTAGACCCTTGGCTGAAGTAGTGTTTGGAAATGAACTACTGTAAGCTTGCAGGGAGAAGATTAAAGAATTAGTTTGAGACTGTGGAGATACGGATTTGATTGCCATCGTTGTCACGGCCTTTCTATGCAACTGTGGGCAAGGCACTTCTGAGGGCATACATCTTGATTTAGTCTGGTCATCTAAATATTAAGCATTCCAGGTTAGCTAGTTTTGTAGGTTGCATCCATTGTCAGTGGATAGGGACTAGGATTCCTGCCACTTTTACCCTGTGGTCAACTGAAAGAGATTAATCTAACGTAAATCATCCCATCTAACTTCAATTTCTGCTTTAGGACAGTATAAATTGCCTTGCATTTTATCTTTGTCTTGATACAACAAGAATGAAATCTGGTTAAAAGATTCTAGATGAAATAACTATTTAATATAGCTACAATTAGGTGGGATGAATCCCACCTTTAATATCTATATAAGCCAATCTTCCCTGTAATATGGGAATAGTATTACTGCTGTTCCTCTGCTTTGTATGTCTTATCTACTGGATGGAAGTCCTATGTCCTGCAATGTCGTAGATCTGGTTCCTAGCCAGGTTTGTTGTTCTTATTTATCCAGGGATGAAAATTATTTTCAAGCACCAGACAAATCAGGGTTAAATCAACATAGATTTTATTGCCGTGAAATGTTTGATCAAATGTGGTCATTATCTTCATAGACTCATGTAAAACAGGTAGCTTGTATAGGAAATAGAAATATAAAAGATTATGTTTTGCACCACTGAATTATAAATTAAGTTAAATTAAGTGGAAGGAAAAAAACCCAAACCAAACCAAAACCCCAAACCAATAAATAGGACATTGTTTGTTGGTGACCAAGTGCGCACTCACATTTAAATACAATCACAACAGCTGCTGTACAGAAGTAATTGTACAAAATAAAGAAAAGTAAAGAATAGCAATAAAAAAAAGATCAGACCTCTCCAAATGACCTTCACCTGGCAAAGGAAAATGACTTTATCTTCCTCCCCCATTCCCCACACAGCTGTACTTGAAGTCTTGTTGAACCTGTAATGAGGGCAGAGGCAGAGGATATTTTTATAAATACAGTTCCTGTATAATTATGTTTACTGATTCTTCCTCGTGTTGCAGGCTTGTGTCTTCTATTAATGCTGTTTCTTCTTGTCCTTAAAAATAAAGAATTAGAGCAGCAGAACTATCTCTCCAAAGGATAAATGAAAGTCAAATGACCTTGGAATTCATCAGCAGCCCTTTTGGATATCTAAGACATCTAAGACCAAAACTGCTTGTTGGTATTAGGAAACAAACAAACAAACGAAAAAGCAATCAGAGAAATTGGCTCTTAGGACAGGAGAGCAGCCCTTCTTGAGCCGTACTGCAAAATGCTGAGCCGCAGCTGTGCCACTGAGTCACGTTCAAAGGAAGAGATGAGCTGGGAAAATATTTACACAGAGGTCCAGGATTTGGAAGGACTATACATTGTGCCTGCTCTGTCGCAGATTATTTTTTGTTGTTGTTTTTAGGAAAAGTTAAAGAGAAGCTTCAAAGAGCAGATTCCGTGTTGATTTGGAGAGCTGAAGTCTGTTGCCAATGAATGTTGGAGTTTATCTTTAAAAAAGAAGTAAATCAAAGGTCCAAATTCACCCCTTGTGCCAGTTCTCCAAGGCAACAGAATGACACCTAGAAGGAGTTAGGGTTTAAGACGGCAGCACGAAGGACAAAATCCTTGACAGTCTTCAGTTGTAGGTGGCAGGGCCATCACTGCTTGTCTGTGGTTCGCTCCCCTTTCCAGGCCATACGAATGCTGTTCCAGTTCTCATAATCTGCATAAAGCTCTCCCTTCGCTATACATCTCTGCCATGTAACGATACTAATGGAGGGCTGCGCGGACAGAGATCCAAAACTTAGGGCAGAGGTTGGAGGTGAGAATGTCACTTCTAGCTCAACCAGAGACTTACCTTCTAAGCTTAGTCAACACATGAGCTGTTTGTACTCACAGTGAGTAACACCTTGCTCTAGAAAGAAAGGCATGTGGTTAGTCAGTGTGTTTACTTCATGAGTAATTTGCTAATAAATCCAAGTACGAAGAGCTGCGAGTCAAATGAGTCAGGGCTTAGGAAAAGAAGTAAGGTTAGAGACCTTAAAGTGTTTCGAGATTTGTGGTGGGAAAGGTGTAATGCATACAAAGCTGAGCAATGGGCTCAACAGGTACAACAGGATCCAAATACTCAGATGGCACTTGAGATTTTAAAATCACAGCGATTCATTGCTTTGGCCATGGAGGGTTGCGCACTTTTCTGTACTCCATCAATGTTCTTGACCTAAACGGAATAAATAGTTCCATAATCTCACAAAGGGAGAACTCTTTTTTGTTTTGTTTGTTTTTTTTTCAGATCAGATTAATTTCAAAGTGAAAAAGGTACAAATATACTTGAATTTGCTACCAGTGAGCACCCACTAACTTCAAACCATGCCCTTCCTTCAGGCTGATCTAATTCATGAATGTCTTTTCAGATGGCAAGATTTCCATAGAGACAAGGACTAAGCAAATAAAAAAATAAGACAACATGGGAACGTTGTGCTGGTATAAGTGGGTGAGAGCTTAGGGTGAGATTTTAACAGGAACATCAGCGAATTTATTGCTTAAAACCACACTGAAAGTTCCAATTAAAAAAAAAAAAAAACAAAACCACAAAGGCATTTTGATACCCAACTGCTCTGATAACTAGTTCAGCAGAAAAGGCAGTAATAATTATTTTTCTCTCAATAAAATTATTAAGTACAGTTAAAAATAAATAACAGGGAACCTGTGAATGTCAAGAAACCTCACCTTTTAAAAACAATTTCGCTTTTAAAATGTGCTAAGATACTAAAGGAAAAAAACAGAAAGATGGAGATATAAATGCAGGTAGTCTCTTAATGGTAAGAATATATGGCAGGTCAATCAAGTTGAATCAGATCTGTACTGAACCTTACCAAAAATCTGTGGGGGTCATTAAGTAAAAAAATGGAAGTTCTGGGGCTTCAAGAGTGCTTAGGCTTATTAATATTAATAAATCAAATGGTAAACCAGGTCAAAAATAATTTGTTGCCCGCAGAGCAGAGGCTTATTGTGATTATGTAATAGCTAAAGATGCAAGTTTTTAAAGAAATTATTGTTGGGACCTTGGACCATATCCTCAATAGGTAAATATTTCAAATAATGCTGTATATGCATTATTTCTGATATCAAACATTAGAATTTGATTGTAATAAAATGCTGTTTTCTCAACAGTTTTGCTGAATAATCTACACTGCCACTCACTCCTGCTTCTCCAGAAGACTGATATTTTAGTGAAGAAACTGTAAAAGGATTTTTAAAACCTTTTTCTGCTCTTTTTTTTTCCTCCATCAAAATCTGATTTATATTTATCCACATCTGGAGGTAGAGGACTGCAATTAAATTGCTTTACAGTACATTTTCATGTGGCAAATCTGTGTATCTGACACAACCAAACTTTTATTTTTTTTCTCCCCTCTCCTTTTCTCTCCCTCAGTTTAGGCAATAGAAAAAGCACAATGAGTTTTTTTGTAACTTTTTATCATGGTTACCTACTGTCACACTCAAGCATTTCATGTTCTAGAACAGTTCCAGAATGTTTCTGTTGAAGGCATCTCTGAGGATCATTCATTTGATTTTAGCACTTCTCCAGAGGTGCTGGAGTGAAAAATTCTTGCAGTAAAGTTAAAGTTTTGTTAGGCACTTAGCTCATCTCAGTGTGTTGAGCAGGTGGAGTCCCATGGAGATACATCTATTGCCCTCAGTGCATAGAGGGCACCTAGATAGCACTAAAATAAGTATCTGAGTTATAAACCTACCATGAGCAAGGACAAATCTGGGCAAAATCATAGGATTTCTCCTTTTTTTGGTAGATTTCCTTATGTGACCAAATAGGGACTCATTAGTTCCTAGCGTGTTTTCTCACCATGATGACAGTGTCCTTACTGACCTCAAGAGGAACAGCATCATGCCATAGGTGCTGCATTTCCTTCCATACATTTGGAAGGCGAAGCTGATCTTGTTTATTCAGTTTGACTCCCTACATCATGTAGGGAGTCCTCGAATGTTTGTCATAGTCCCTAGGTTTAGCCTAAAGCTGGGCATCCAAGAGGTAATGCACGTTAACTAGCTCTAGAAAGCTATGATGTAGACACATGTGTATGAATGTTTTTGTCTTTGACTTCCTTTATATGTAGTTGAGAAAAGCACAAAATTTCAGGGCATGAATGATCATTGCTTTGAGGTGAGATAAACTGCATCCTATAAGTGCCTTTTTCTCTCCACTGATTATACGTAGAGGAGAGTGATTAACCCCGTTGTAGTCATGGACAATGCAAAACGCCACCGTTACATTCCATATTATCAGTGGAGGATGACAGGCACTTCCAGATGATCCCTTTTACCTGCCCTAGACACTTGGGTCCAAGTCAAGTGGCCACCAATAGGTATCTAGCGCTGTCTTCTGGGGTCCTCCAGCTCTTCCTCCAGGTAAGTCCAGTTCTCCTACAGGTTTCATGTTGTATCTGTCAAAATTCTGTGGCTGTCTTAGATACCCTAAAGCATCCCGAAAGGCTGTAAACACTTACACGTGGACAACTATGTTATTTCCTACTATAGAAAGAGATGAACTCTCCCTTGGAAGATAAGTTCTAGTTCTGCTGATATTAAAAGGAATTTAGATGGCCAGCACAACCCCACCCTGTAATACCAATCCTTCCTAAGTTTCTCGATATAGTGATGTCAGAGAAACAAGAAAATTAATGGAGTAAAAGTCTTGTTGAAGAAGAAGGAAGAATGTGGCTGGAAAAAGCCTCTTGACTCAAAGAGGCTTGAGCTCAAACTCTGCCTCCAATGTTCTCTGCGTGAGGATGTGCGGTAGGTGATAAAGTAATATTTCAAAAGTATATTAGCAAGGTTATTACCACTTAGCTGCTGTGGACCAAGCCAATCTGTCTTATTTGACATTTTGGGTTTATTTTATTTTCTTTTTGGTAAGTGAGTGGATTCTGTTAGACCTCTGCACCTCAGCTGGATTTCTAAAGACAATAAAGCTGCAGAAACAAGCTGTTGAAGAAAAGAAAGCATCATAAAATCAAGGCAACACAAAAGGCGACTCCGATTGCCTGCATTGCTCCTGTTGAACAGAGACCCAGGTATGGCAGACTGCAGTGTTGTGGGACCGGGGGCTGAGAAGATAGAGGACAGAAGCCCATGCTGTCACTTAATCTGAAGTTCACAGAGGGATCAGGGCTCTTATTGAAACTATCAAGGTTTTTTTTTTCATTTTAGTCTGCCATGCTCTTTTCACAAGAGACACCACGGCTGCTGCTTGAATGGTCAGGACAGATTCCCAAGAGGTTCTGGCCTCATTCCAGTGCAGCTTTATTGTACATTCCCACGTGGGGACGAGCAGCCCCCAACACCAAACGGTTCATTTGTCCCATGACCCAAGAATTCCTCTTTTGCCAGGTTTCCGTATTGTTTTCCGAAAAGTAAGTAGATCAAGCTTTTCCGATGGATCAGGGGAAGCCCTTCTTTCAATCTATCCAGCACGCAAGCAAAGCCAGGATGCTGGAACTGCATGTCCCACAACTGATGCGCTGGCCCCAAGTGTGCTGCCGGAGAAGAAAGTGCTTCAAATTTCATGTGCCACCTCAGCCAAGTCCAGAAGTGCTTATAAAAAACAGTGTTAGTGTATCATTCAGAACAATCAAATACTACGTGCACGAAAAAGTAGTTTAGAGCAACATAAATTTTAAAAAAGTGACAATTTCATCACACAATTACTGTACACTGCTGTTCTTAGGGTTGAATACTTTCCTCTCTCACGCTCTCTCTTTCTCTCTGTTTTAATCTTTCTCTTTTTTATTATCTTTTTTGATTTTTTTTCTTTTTTTTTTCTTTTTTTCCCCCTTTTTTTTGGATTTGGTCCACTGGAGATAAATCGCCCTCAATGATATATATATTTAAAAAAAATATCAGCAGCAAGACTCTCTTGAAATAGATTCTGTTTGATGTAGCTAGTCTGTCTTTTCTGTTTTGCCCTCTTTCACAGCAGCCTCTGAAGTTTTCCGCAGGGGGGCTTTCTCCGAGTTGGCGTGTCCTTGGCCGGATTCCGCCGCTCCTCCGTTTTTGTGCGATGTGTGCTTTTCCAAGTAGTTCAGCATTTCACTGAGAACAGTTTGGAAAGTGCTTAGGGCAGCACATATTGCAGGAGTTCCAAAACCATGAGTGATCAAACTACAAATGGGAAGGAGACAGAAAAAGAAAAAGAAATGCACACACGCACATAAATATAAATGCACTCACATACATCGAAGAGTTTACAGTACACTCATTTTGCCATAGTGAAATTCAAGATTTGCTCCCTAAAGTATTTATTACCTATGGGAGAAACAGAAAAGAAAAGAGTAGAGCTGAAGAGCAGACTACATACAGCTTCAAAGGTTGGTTTTGGTAGGAGTCTCGGTTCTGAAACACAGTGGGACAGATCCTCGGCTGATGAAGATTGACACAGAATTGTTGACTTCAGAGAGGCCAAGAGAGCATCTGTGCCCTAGGCTCTCCAGCATTGCTACTTTCCCAGTCCCAGAAGGTTTGGCTTCCCCCTTCTCAGGTAAATGAGACCAGTTCTATGTGGTTTATTCCCTCTCCTAGATCAGAGTCTTGAACAACAAGACCTGCTTATTCTACTTGGATGTAGATCTGTAGTAGGAAATTAAGCAATGCCGAGGTGCAGCCTCTGACCATCAGCACAATTGGCATGGTTTGGACATATCCGTGCTGCTAAGCCCTCTAAGCATCCAACAGGGTGGAATCCAAACAGCCTATTGGGAACAGCCCCTGGTCAATGCTAATGCCCAAACAATGCCCAGGAAATGTTTCACACAGGGCTAGTTCAGCCAGGCTAAATTAATGAACCATCCTAACCAATTAATAGTAAAAATAACCAAGTTCCAACAATGTTGCCCTGGTGGTGTTGAATTTAGTTGTGTAGATTTACCTTGTTGCAACTTTCATCCAAATAAGGTGTTTTTTTCAAGATAACACTGAATTTTTCTTGTTGTTTCTCTGCACTGCAGTGGAATTTCAGTGGTGGTCCTCACTTAACAGTTACTGAAATGATGTATTAACGCAGTTGCAAGGCAGAACTATAGCAGGTTAATCTCATCTAAGTCTCAAGGAACATTTCAGTGCACGCATATGTATCTGCAGTCACTTGGGATGTTTTGGGCATCCAGACTGGCTTCGACCTGCAGATCCAGAAATATGCAGGTTTCCTACAGGTCCTGGCTCTTAGATACCATCTCTGTGAGGATGTCTCAGCTACCTTAGGATATCAGAAATGGCACCAGAGACCAGTTTCTAGGCAATCAACTCCAGCCCTATCTGTCTAAATATTTTGTGTACAGTATAAGACGTTCACGAAAGGGCCAGGGAAATTCAAGTTGTACTGGACACCTTAGTATGGGCAACAAATTATTCTTGTTGTTATAATGACTCATTTTGATAAATGGTAAGTGAAAAAAACCCCCACCCAAATGCTCCATATTTTTAATTTTCATTTAGAAACACAAGTGAAAAAGTTATGTCAAAGGTTGAAATGTCATTGCAGTTTTTAAAAGACTGATTTCAGTTGTCCCTGTTCAGCTCAGGGCAGAAAGAAGACAAGAAGAGGAACAGAAGCTGATTTTTGAGTTTGTGGACATTTTTGAGAAATCAACACTTTATATTGTGAGAAAAACCCCAATAAAACATTACAGTGATTCTGATAAAACAATAACTGTTTCTCATCCCATGCTAGTTAAGATCTTGTCCCTGTGGAAACTCTCTGGGTGTCTTAGGCACCACATCAGTAAACCCTGATCTAATGCAGAGAACCACGCATAGGTCAGAAATGGGAACGTCACTTTAGTGGGAACCCCTCTCCTTTGCATTTTGGCTTCTCAGTCTTTCCAGCTGGTTTAGAAAAAAATGAAAAAGTAGAGGCCAAGGGAAAAGAGGTTATACATGACATGGACAATTGTCAGGATGCTGGAATTATTAAAAAAAACCAACCAAACAACCAAATAAAAAAAAACCACCAAAAACCATGGGAAAGGCTCTGAGATATCTTTTAGGGTGATCTTTCTGTCTGCTGAACATAGGAACCCTGTTTTCCAGGAAAGCCTAGGGAAGACATCAAACTCGTGGGAGTCCTAATCAAAGTGAGAGGTCAGTTTGGAAATATCTCTCCGTTTCAGACTGGGAGTGGCCCAGTCTTTTATAGAAGGTCTCTCAAAGACTATTAACAAATAACTCGCTTTTAGAATGTTTATCCACCAGTCTCCAGGCACTTTTCAAAGCAGGAACTGAAGTTTATCCCCAGTTAGTAATGAGAGGAAAATGATAATTAAATATTTACAAAGAATATTTTGCAGACATCAATTAATAATACTGCATGACTCTTGATGTTTGGACTTGTAGTAATATCAGGATCGTTCTGATTTAGCATTAAAAGAAAGTTGATACCTCATTTTAATTTTTCTTTTTTTCAAGAAATGCCTGGCATACTAGGAAAGTAAAAATCATCATCATTATCGTAAGTCATATTTTTAATAGTAGTAAAAACAAGATCAGCAGTAGCATCTACGTAAAACCAAGTCCTTTTAGGAGTGAGGTGATTTCAAGATTTTGTGTTGCATTTTATTGTAATTTATAGCCTTCATAAGTCCAGAGAAATGAAAATGTGATGGAGCTTACAATACCAGAAAGCAAGAAAAAGGAAATTCAAATGTATCGTTACTGGTTATAATATCTCACGTTTTTTGCACTGCTTGTGTGATCTGGGTCCTGATCTGGGGAACTGACTATACTGAGACATATATAAAAATATCTATGATCTTACATGCAAAGGAGACCAGTTTATTTTAAATGTTGGCAATACCTGCAGTCATTTGTTTCCAGTCAAATAGTAAGCGTAACAAAGGACTGAATAGAAAAAAATTTTCCAGCTTGCTCTCTTTGAACCTTTTGACTCCTGAGCAAAAGGAATAATACTGTGTTCATACAATAGCTCAGTACATCCTGAAGACTAAAGTGGGAACACCGCAATGAAAACTTACAGAGACTGTCTCAGAAATGATCTGTAGGGCTAAGAACAAGGATAGAAAACTTTCATGTTCTCAAATGCTGAAGATTGTAGAAAATACCAAAATGGGACAAAATCTGACATTAAGGTCCATAAGTGTATGTGCCTGCTTGTAGGTGTATACATCAACAGTGCAATCCCATCGCAATCAGAGGGGACATAATGTAGTTTCCTACATGTAAGACCCTACAGTGATTTGAGATGCCCTATTGCATCTGAGATATCTGCACAGAATTGCTAGATATGATACAAGACTTAAGTCCACCTTGCTTCTAGGTGTTTTGACCCCAGGAAGGTTGCCCTTGTGTATCTCACATCGCACTAGATGCTAATGTTTAGGTGACTGAATTGAGCCCTGAGGCTTTATTCAATGCAGTCAGAGAAGTCTGGAGAATGTTTTAGCACATGAAATGGATGTGTCTCCTCTATGGTGAGCTGCACCACTCTTCTGGCTACACCAAAGGCTCCATCAGGTTGAATGTGTGTTTGATGTTGTTTGAGATGCTCTATGGTAACAAAACATCTGTGTCAGGTGAACAGGTAATGCAGAGGGCTTACAGGAGAACACCACCCTTTTAAAGCAGCAATGGACTGATGTCATACCTCACAGCATCTAAAAAGATACTGCATATTAATGTTTACTCAGCTGTATCTCATCTTAGGTCTTCATTGACTACACAAGAAGCTTAGACACCCAGCTTACATGGAGACACCTGGATATCGGTATTTCACTCTGAGCAGAATCTTAAATTTGTTAACTAGTGTTCATAGGAAAAGGATTTTGTGGGGTGAGTTAGGGGTCTGTCTCCTCTACAGTTTAGGCTCTTATGTACCACTAATCATCAAATACGGCACTTTTATTTCAAGATGGCATAGTATTTCTTAGAAAAAAGTCAACCCCTTTTCAGTAAATGGTGCTGAAGAGTCTCATGGCAACTCTACTTCCAGTCCTGATGAATATTTTCTTCTCCACAGATGGGGATATGCAGAGCTTATTAATGTTCTCACGGAGCTTATTGAGAGAAACTGTTTTATGGAAAATTTCTGACCAGCCCTCCTCACTCTGCTTCTGTGAGGGTGTATTTTTTTAGCCTCACTTTGTGTAATGAGCATAAAAAGGCTGAGAGATATTATCTTCTACTTTATCTTACATTTTTATCAGTAATTCCCCTTGCTCTAATTTTAGTTAACTTTATTTCTCTGAAAGTTAAAGTCTTTGAAAAATCTAAGAAAGTTGGATAATTTCCCTTTGCTGCTGAAACTTTCAAGTTGGAGAGAAAATCGGATTTTACATTTAAATCAGACATGACAGACAGAAGATTAATGGCAAAACATTCAAATGTGTTTCCTGAAAGTCACATTTAGTCGCCTGATTTTTCAGACTAACTGAGCTCCCACTGAAGCTGG
Organism: Anarhynchus alexandrinus; assembly: GCA_008711295.1. Taxonomy (NCBI): domain Eukaryota; kingdom Metazoa; phylum Chordata; class Aves; order Charadriiformes; family Charadriidae; genus Anarhynchus; species Anarhynchus alexandrinus. Next base: position 971,586 of record VUYV01000268.1, read on the forward strand.
TTCATTTTTGGTATGCTCCGCACCTATGAAATGAGTTGCTTTCATTGTAAGACTTTCATTTGGGTTTAGAAGCCTAAAATTAAACGTGGTGGTTTCATAATGGAGTCTTCTGGGTATTCTCAGCTTTGTAGTGCATCTCATCACAACTCCTATAAACGAGTTACTTTATTGTTCTAAAAGGCAAGGCTAAATTCTCAGGGTTTGGTACTATTCATGGAGAGCTGCAGAAAGAAGGCAATGAATCTCAGGCCAACATATTATAAATCCTTATGCTTAAGGACATCCAGACCTGCCTGCAATTCTGCCCAGCGCTATGATGCAATTATGTCTGCTCATGTTTTAATGATGGCCTTACTTAAAAGTGAAAAGATCCAAGTGTGCCTGAAGGCTTGGACTCCTGTTTGGCAACTACCTCAAGGACTCCTCCATACCCCAGGCTGGTGAAGCTCCGACATGCGGCAAAAGAAACAGATTCCCTCTCAGTGGGGAGGAAGAGGCCATCTGCACTGAATGTTTACACCCTCATTTAAAATAAATAAATACTTTAAAACAATAATAATGAAGAAAAAGCAAGCTTGAACTTATTGGTCAGACTTTCTCAGGACTTTGACCGTGAAAATCACTTCATGATTATCAAAATTTAACAACACATGGCAGATGACAAATAATATCTGATAAAACATTTGATGGCTGTAAAGGAAATGGAAAAATATTTTAATCTCTTCACTGATACAAGTAACATCCTAAATTAAAGGTGCCTATATTGACTTTGAGGTGCTTCTGTTGATTTCAAGGTCTGTCCTGTGAAGGTTGCCTGGAGAATTAGATTGTGATAACTTTACTTCAGAAGGTCAGTAGGCCCAACCACAACACAAGTTAGACTAATTGACAAGGTAAACACTGGAACATGACCAGTATATATGAGAGGGATAAGTAGTCTATAGCATCAGAGTGGCAAACAGCACATAGAAAAGTAAGCCCTCATGCTTGTTTTCTGTTCATAACTGAACAAGTGTTATAAGGACGTTCTCCTAAGCAGATGGACCTCCTTTTAGTATGTGTAAAAGCAATGGAGAAAGTCAGAAGAGAGTGCTAGAGCTGATGCCCCATATTTCCAAAATATTCTATTTCAGCTCTGTATATTTGAGACCTCGGGACCGATTTTCCACACTAGGAGAATCGCCCAGGGAACATATCTGAAACATTCAAGACTGTGACTACGGAGTGTTTCTGAGCTACACCAAAGATTAAGCCACAGCACTGCGGTGCACATGGGGTTTGCAGACGCCCCTGAATGTTTGCCAAGAAATGTTTCCAGCATAGCACATTACATCCTCCAAATAAAACACTGGATAATGCTGTGACTTGCTGGTTTTGAATGACAAAAAGATGTACAAGCTTCTCTCTAGCTGTGGATGAAAAGTGGCCTTCCTGCCCATTGATACCTGCGGCACCAAATACACCAGCGAGACCACAGATCCAAGATGACTGGCTACTTTTGAAAAAGAGTGAGCATGTATAGCTCCTTCAGTTTCTTCTTTCACTTAGTCAATGGTCACATCTCTGCCCTAAGGGGAGAGAAAGGAGGAAAGGCAGAGAAATGAATGAGATTCATCCAACTTGCTACGATGCAAAGACTTTTTCCAGTGAGGCAGCTAATGTAGCTGAGAAACCCCATTGCCCTCCTCAAATGAGAAAGACCAAGAGGTAAGCATTACCTGAAAGGAGGTTGTAGAGAGGTTAGGGTAGATCTCTCCTCCCAAGTTACAAGCGATAGGATGAGAGGAAATGGCATCAAATTTTGCCAGGGTAGGTTTAGATTGGATATTAGGAAAAATTTCTTCACTGAAAGGGTTGTCAAGCATTGGAACAGGCTGCCCAGGGAAGTGGTGGAATTGCCATCCCTGGAGATATTTAAAAGATGGGCAGACGTGGTGCTGAGGGACATGGTTTAGTGGTGGTTTTCACAGTGTTAGGTTGATGGTTGGGCTCGATGATCTTAAAGATCTCTTTCAATGTAAACAATGCTACGATTCTATGATTCTATAAACATGCTGATGATAAGGGGCAATGCAACTTTGTAACCTAATAATTTAGAAATGAGGGGATGGCATTCCTTTTTTTTTGTGAAACATGAGGGTGCCTTAAATGTTTTAAGAAATCTTAAGTGCTAGACTGAAAAACAAATCAAGCCCTCCAAGCTTTTTTCCATCTTTAATGTATTTTTGCTTTTTTCCTTGGTAATCATAGAACTTATTTGTTAATGAAGAGGGTAAAGAAAAGAAAGCAGATTCTCATCTGTTCTCTTGACTCCATAAATGGTGACTTTAAGGGAATATGGTGTCATAAGGCTTATGATAAAAATAATTGGCAGTATTAGAAATTCACATCTTTCCAAAAGGATTTCAGTCATGAGCAGAGCGGGAGAAGATGATTGAACCCTTGCTATGGAAAGATCAAAGAGGGAATCCCTGGGAAAGAGAGTGAGGGGAAAAATCCCAGAGGAAGTAACTCTAATGCCTTTCTTAAATAAAAAGCCAAGGAAAAGAAAGGAAAAAAAACAAACCAAACAAAAACAAAAAGGAACAGTTTGTTGATTAGTACCTCAGCAGTAGGAACCAGTGTTGTCCCTCTCATCTAGCTGAATCTAAAGCCAGATTGAGAGAGATCATGGAAACCAGGGAACTCTAGAGGGCACCAGAGGTGTTTCACCACAAACTTCATTGTGCACCAGGCTTCTTCCAGTCCCTGTAGCTAAACAGAAGGCTGCTGCTGTTAATCAAGAGGACTGGAATTATGACAGCAGCTGCTCTACCTCCTGATAAGCAAAGAAGCATAAAGAGGATAGAACAACATACAAAGGGTGCAAGCACATCTGTAAAGGCCACCCACCAGTAAGGTTTTGGGTTTGGCTCTTTGTTACAATTTAAAAACCATGTTGAGCTTCAAAACCCGTTTTGTTCCTCCCTTTTTACCCTTCAGAAAGAAGGCTGTTACTTTCTCGCTGCTCCCAAACTCTGCGCCTCTGGTTTCTTGCCTGTCGCTTTTCGTGTCACCTTGTCAGTGTGATGCCAGGCACTCGCAGGAGGCTGACAGCTCCAGGCTCAGCGACTAGCTACACGACAAAGCTCCTGTCTCAAACAGTTTCACAGGAAGGGTGTTTCATATCAGCTGGATGGCTAGGCAAAACACAGAATAATTTGTGCGGATGCTGATTGCTTTCATTATCTAGCTTTAATATTCTGAGTCTCTTATTTTTTGTGTGTCTGTTTTTATAAGGTTTCTGCACTGGAAGAAGTGCCACTTGCAAGAAAGTAGCATTCCCTTTGCTGTTTTGCTGTCTTTATCTTTTATATATAAAGATAGATCTGGATGTGATTTTGTACCTTAATGAAATGTACCTTAATGAAGTCAAAAGACCAAATTCAACTTCCGTAATTGGTGGCTATTCATCTTTTCCTGTGCGATGGATGACATCAGTAGGATATCTGAACTTTCCAAACACTACTGATTCTTACAGACACGAGTATTCCAAAAGCAGACATAGAAGGTATGCCTATACCCAATTTTACAGGTGAAGAAAGTGAGACTAAGAGGCTGACTAATGACGTCAGGGAGTCTGTATGTGTAAGCCAAGAAAAACGCACAGATCTCTTAAGTATAATATCAGTGACTGTTCTGTCTGTAAGCTTTTTGTGTCACATGTTTTTGGCTTCCCAGCAGAGAATGTGGGTCATTTTTTGGTGGGGTTTCCAGTAACTCTAGTTTTCATGAGATTTTGGGGAGCTAAAAAAGACTTCTGCCAAAAATTCAAAAAATTCAAAGCTGTTCTGATGCAAAAAGAGATTATGAAGGCAAAGACAAGAAGTCTCATGTCAGTGTGACTTTCAGGTTCCCGGATGAATCTGTGGGAAGCTCAGATACAACAGTAAAATGGAAGATAGAAGTAGATAACACACTCTCTCCATTCAACAGGAGAGAGATAGGGTCTAATATCAAGAAAATATACTAATGTAGTGTTTTGAACATTTAGTCCAGTTGGAAGGATGTTCTAAATTCTGATCCTCAGACTGAAGGCTGCTTTGATACTTTTTCAACAGACTTGTGACGTGAATAAAGCAGAATCCTGGATCCAGAACTCTAGCTTTGGTTTAATGCAGAAGCCACTACATTAGATAACGATACTCATGGGCTCTCATTCTCAGTCCAGCCTTAAATTTTCCTCTACAAAAGGGAACAGGTTCAAGAGGAGGGATGGAAAGTGAACGTGCAGGTTCAGCCATGTCACCAGAGATGCCATGGGACATCAGAGTACCTATAAGGTTGGTAGATGTGATGCAGAACTCACAAAAAACCCTTGAACTGAGGGAGACATGGCAGATGAATGTGAGACAGGATGTTCTTTTATACCTAAAATGACCCTAGATCCATAGATTCACCAGACAGGTGAACTACCCTGAGGTTCTTAAAGCTAGGAGATTACTTTAGTCACCTATGCCTGCATTAGGGAAATGAAGAGCGCCCAGGCTCCTCCTGTGATCATGAGTGATCTAGCACAGCCTGGCCTCATCTCCACTATTCAAACATTTTAACATGCAAAGTAGCGGACAAATCTAAGCTTCCAACTGAGAACATCCTCTTGACTGAGATAAGACTGACTTGTGCCTGGGAATTGTTTGGGACAGAAAGAGTTGGTCTAGGCCAAATACATACAAGGAACCACAGCAGCAACCAAACATGTGGAGTTGCCATCCCTGGAGGTATTTAAAAGATGGGTAGACGTGGTGCTGAGGGACATGGTTTGGTCGTTGTTTTGGAAGTGTTAGGTTGATGGTTGGACTTGATGGTCTTAAAGGTCCCTTCCAACCTAGACAATTCTATGATTCTATGATTACAGACAATTGTGTTCCAGTGTCCAGGACCATAGACACAGTTTATTAGATTAGTTTTCATGTGTCTTTTGGGGGATCTTAATTTCTACATGTCTCCATTCCTTCTCTGAAATATGACAGAAGCATTTCACTTCTTCGCAGCAGAGTTTTCTACAACTGAAAATGATTGGTTCATCTGGTCTGGTTCTCTGCTCTGGAGAAGGTTGGATGCACTAAATGTCTGGGAAGTGCAAAAATACCAGAGAGATGGGTAATATACAACTTAATCCCAACCATTTCTGCTACTGACATGCTGCTTCACTGTCAAGATCTTCCTGCACACCATTAACAAGAAAAGGATGAGGCTTGATGATTCTGCTGGTTAACATTATTCCAGATTCAGCAGAAGAACACGTTGGCCTGCAATGCCACCATTCAGCTCTGCTAAGTAAGTGGCAGGATTATGGATATTGGGGGTTATCCGAAGCTCCACCTTCTCCCATCACAACTACCTGTACCATATGGTCTATGAGTGTGCATCTCAAGAGCTCTTGTGTCTCCAGGCAGCCTTATCTTCACCTGGGCTGGGTGATGATTGCCCTGCTTCCCCATTTCCAGGCTTTTCTAAAGTGAATTATTCTCAAAGCCTTATGTTTGTGTTTTGTTTATATCCATGTCTTTGCTTTCTCTAAATATTCTAATCCCCTTTTTCCCTCCCATCACCTTGGATAATTGAGAGCTATCTCTCAGTTTCACTGAGCATGAAACTAGTCTCTTTTACCTGATCTGAATTCAAAAACAACCAACTTAGAATGCTAAAGAGAGATTTATATAACTTTTCTGTCCTGAAAAAATAAGGAAAGATGAAATCTCAGCTTTACTGCCATCAGTGGGATTTGAAAATGGTTTTAGTTTCAGGAGAAATGAAAACCCCAGCTTTTCCTTCTTGCATTCACAGACACATGCACATGTACACAAGTATCTCGCATGGTTCTGTGGGGCTGTGGGGAGAAGAATCTCCTAATTATAAATAATAGAAGGCATTGTAGAAGAAACTAAGGCCTACCTAAATATTGTCTCCCCCCTCCCCTTCATCTTTCCTGATGCTCACTCCATTTTGAAAGCAAAGAGTGAGAGAAATAAATTCCTCTCATTAAAGGCAGAGAAACTTGTGTTCTTTTACAGTGCTGATGTACTGACTTTGTTCTCTACTGTAGGGGACTCATAAATGCATTTACACCGTTTAGCCTTTAGAGGACAACAAAGAGACACTCATGTACACGGACAAAAAAATGTCAGTGGTTAGTAATGGAACTGGATTTTTCCAGGGTTTTCTTGTTTGCCCTGTAGCTGAATGCTGATTCTGTCTTCAGAAACTGGGGACAAGGTAGCTCAAGTGGTGGCTTTCAGGCCAGATAGAACACATGGGATTATTCCACTTGCTCCTCTGCATTTATCATGAAGGAATCAAAGAAGAGCTGAAGGACAGTTTGGGTAGCCCTACACCATATCACCTCTTGAACCTACACTTGTGTATATGCTTAGAAATCTGAGCTGCACCAACACTTAGCCCATGAGGTCAGTGGCTTATGATCCAGCCCTGACAAGGCTGGGCTTCTCTAAGTCTTAGTACATTATTTATAGGACAGGTAAGGCACCTAACTGGGCTGGAATAAGGGCTGGCGCTTCCCTGAATTATCAGGTTACATATATATTAGTAATATATATGTGCCACTGTTACCAGGAATAATTTGGAACAGTGCTAGTAAGACAGGGCAACAAAAACCCAGGGAACCTGCTAAAAAGCAGCACAGGAAGTCAATACCTGCCTGTGCCCTGGCACTACTTTTATTTACTAATATCAGTATAACTTCTCTGCAGTAAGATACTCAAAAATGCATTGAAAAGGGAGAAATCTTGAATAAAGCATACATAATACTATGTTGACTCAAGCAAGGCACGATAATTGCCACGATGATGAATTGTCTGTTCATGGTCAAACAACATTGGGAAATCATTCTTCCCGCAGCATTGAGTTTTCTGTATTCAGGTCAGACAGACATATCTGAGAGCAGCTGCGTGAACATGGTTGTACCAGAGGTGTAGAAGTGCCTCTGGTTTTTGTGTATGTGGTAAAGTTGTGCAAAACTCAGCAGTTTTCAGGCTCACTGGCAGCTCCTTTGAAGATTTCCCCTGGTTTAAGCTTTATATGAACTTTGGAGTTTGAGCAAACCCAGCAATTCTGGTCCCTTCATGGGGACTATCCTGTACTTCTGGTTGGACACATGTTTACAGATCTTGATGAACTGGGACTCAGTGGAAAAACTTCAGAGAGAAGTGAGAGCTTGAAGATTTAAAACAGAGGAAATGGGAAACACCGCTTCGATCTGACTTGTGGCAGTCAGTGAACCCTGCTCTTAATTATTAACAGTGAGCAAATAACATCGTGAGCAAGTGGAGCACATAACTCCGCTCTTACCAGCTGTAGGGCAATTTATACCTAAAGAAAGCTCCCTTTTACCCCAAGATAGTGGAGGCTGGATTCTGCTATAGGTATCAGATATTATAGCTCTTCAAAAAGTCTTTCATTGTCTTAGAATTTATTCTAATAGTAGAGATTCGTGTGACTCCTGAATATTCCTGGTCATAAAATCTTTTCGACTTTCTGACATCATATAGCATAAGCATATATATGTATGTGTAAAATACCAACTTTTCATCTTGTGTTTTCTTTGCTGCCTTGGTTATGGTTTACAAGGCGGTATTTCTGAACCTTTTCTTGTTATATTAAATCTGTATGAAACTATATGAGATTTCCCGTGAGCAAAAATCAGATCATACTGGATAATGGTGCAAAAACTTGCTGTACCTGTGCTAGAAACATTCACAAAACCCTGTCAGAGATTCCAGTGAAAGACTATGGCTTGTCCTTGCCAAATGTAATATTTTGGCTCCATCCCAATTTAGAGATTTACATGTCATAGAGACAGAGAATTTATTGTGAGAAAGCCCACACTTCCGGAATACAGATAGAAATGAAGATGAAAATTTCAGTATTGAAGAAGCATTTTATAAAATTTGTGATGACTATAAGGAGTCACTGCCACAGATTTATGTCTCCTCTGCAAGACCTATTTGTAGAGCACCAACAGCTCTTGGGCGTTTTGGTCATAAATAACATTAATTTCATGTGTATAGTCAGGACCAGCCACTTATTAAGGCAGTCCAGTTTTAGACTCTGACTATTGTAGATGTCATCAGAGTATCTGACAATGACAGCGGTATGAAGGTCAAATCCATCTCTAGCATGCAGTTGCAAAGCTCTTTATCTATAGATATAGATACATGATAATTGTGTTCACAGAATCACAGAGTCACAGAATCACAGAATGGTCAGGGTTGGAAGGGACCTCTGGAGAACATCCAGTCCCTGCCAGAGCAGGGGCACCTACAGCAGTTGCACAGGACGGCGTCCAGGCGGGTTTGGAATGGCTCCAGAGTGGGAGACTCCCCCACCTCTCTGGGCAGCCTGTGCCAGTGCTCTGCCACCCTCAAAGGAAAGAAGTTCCTCCTCAGGTTTGGATGGAACTTCCTATGGTTAAGTTTGTGTCTGTTACCTCTTGTCTTATCACTGGGCACCACTGAGAAAAGACCGTTCCCATCCCCCTGGCACCCTCCCTATAAGGATTTATAAGTATTGATAAGATCCCCCCTCAGTCTTCTCTTCTCCAGACTAAAAAGACCCAAGTCCCTCAGCCTTTCCTCATAAGAAAGATGCTCCAGTCCTCTAATCATGTTTGTAGCCCTTTGCTGGACCCTCTCCAGCAGTTCCCTGTCCTCCATTTCACTGTAATAAGCAAGGACAACCTGCTCTTACGGAAATCTCCTCTTAGGTGGGACTTATGATGAGGATGTGGAGGCCACTGTACTTTGAATATTTGAATTCTAGTGTCAGGCATATGCTCTGTGTTAGGTGGGTGCTTTCAACACCTTTTTATGACATAATTTCCAACTGATCTACAATGACAAGCAGCTATTTGTGCTTGTGACCAGTAGGAGGTTGTGCTATGCCTCAAACTGCAGTGAGCATGTTGGTTTTGGGTTACAAGGACCTTCTCTGTGTCTTGGGGTACCGAGAATTTCTTCCTCTTCTCTCATCTCCAACTGATCAGGTGCAAATTTCCTGTGATGGAGGTTGGTTCAGCCTGAGGATCATCGCTCAGAGAAACCAAATGATCGGCCAGAAGCAGTCTGTGTTGAAAACTTGACTCAGAAAATACTTAATGCTCCTGGAAAACAATGGTGAGTTGCGTTTTTGCATCTTCTCTGGCATCTGAGACAGACTTAAGTGCCTTCTGTGATATTTAATCAAGTAGTGGTAGGAGTGGTTCAGATGCCTTAGCTGTGAAGGCTGCCAGATTTAGGGGGTGGGAATATTGATTTTTTTTGCCTACACTAGATTTAGCTGTTTACGATATAAGTGTCTAGTGTGTACTGGTTGGCTAAGCTCCCATTCAGCTGGAGATCTAGACCAGACTGTTCAGTCAATGGAGTTTAGAAAGAAATGCAAGTCACGGTAATGTAGATGTCTTTATTAGCCCTGCTTAATTGTAATGCAGATTTCATGGGCTATACAGAGGAGATCCCTATAGAGACTGCAACAAAAGATGTACACCTGGCTGAAATGGAGGCACCTACATGTAGGTGAGTAGAATTAGAAGTCTAGGTCAGAAGCTGGATCTGACCTCAACTTCTTTACAATAGATGGAAAAGGAATGTCTCTGGGTCTGGCAGTACTCATCATTCGCTGAGCACAGACATCAGCCAAGGCTGTCTGATTTAAGCCCAGGGAAGCATTTGTGTAGGAACTAGACCTATGCTCTTCTAGGTGCCCATCTTCAGTCTAACACTTATTGCCTACAGCAGGCATAAAAGAAAGCACCGAATGATCCAGGCGCTGTCTACAGAAGCTTTGTACATCAACTTACTGAAGTGAAGCAGAGAAAGAAAGATGGGAGCTGTACCAATTCACAGCTTTTGTAGCTGAAGCCTTCAGCATTTTATCCTGACTGCTATTTCTTCTTTAAACACAGGAATCCTTGGGAATTAGCTACCATGTATCACATTTACTTTGTGTGCATCTAATGGGGAATTATCTGTTTTTCCACAAGCCTACATAGCCCATTAAAATCCCCCTAAGAGTATCCTGTATAAATAAGGATGTCTTCCTCGGTGTGCATGTGTAGTTAGGCATTCTGCAGTGTGTGTGTATACGGGAAAGTATACATAGACTTAGGTGGTACACGTATGTGGGTGTACATCACTGAATGAGAATAGAAGTGGGGTTATCTAGATGTGTTTGTATATGCCTAGGATGCACACAGGTATGTGTAAGCATAAACAGGAATGCGTGAATTTGTGGACCAGGCATCATCCTTGCCCCTCCCCACCCCCTGAACAGACAGAGGGAAGACGTAGAATGGTGGGTGTTTTGGATTCCATTCAAAGTCTGAGGGACTAAACATTAGGTAACACAACACCACCTGGCTGGTAGGTGCTTCATGCTCTATCAGAATCTTAATAAATAAAAGATGTTGGGGCACAAAAGTTGTCTGTTCAGCCGATGAATGAAAAGTGGCTCAGCTGGCTGGGCTAAAGAGTATGCAACATCATTCTAAGGCTTTATAGGACTAACAAAACTGTTTGGTCTGTAACAAGCTCTTTGAAACAGTTCTTTACATTGTGATTTTTTCAGGTATCAGCTAATGGCTAGAAAAATGTAAAAATCTGGACCCTTGGCTAGTTATGTATTCCCCTCTGTGGTCCGAGCACAGACAGGAGCACCTTTGGGATGTTTCCTCACACTTATCTTTGATAAATACCTTAGATGACCCTACTATTTCAAAGTGGCCCTCTGGAAGTTCCCATCTCACTCTTGACTTTATCTAGCACATAGCCTAAAGCAAAAACGTGAAATTTCACAGCAACTCCTGGGATAATAAATCTTACTGATCCCAAACTGTCTATACACTTTTATCCATCACTTGGATAAAATTCTGATGAAGTTTGGACTTGGCATGCATGTACCATGGGTCCTTGTCTTCAGAACAGCTTCTTAGGCTGTCTACACCAGTAAATTAAATATTTCTGGGGCGTGGGCCCAGGAACTGAGTCTAAATATATTAGCGGTCTCTGGCTCTTTGGTCTGAGCCAGCTTGCATTCTCCCAGACCTTTCCAGGGTGTTGTTCAGGAATGACTGCAGTGAGACAGTTCCAGCAGATAGTCTGCTTTGAGGCCAGTCTGCTTTGAAGACCAAAGAGTTAATAGTATGGTCATGGTAAGATGATGTCAAATGGTCTCGGTAGCATAGAGGAGACTCTGGAACTATTTAGTTACCAGTTAAAATGCAGCCTAACTGTTCCTCTTTTTATGGCTACTTTGATTCATCAATATTGTAATTTTGGCTCTGAACTTGAGTTTCTACATTTCTGGACCATCCACGTCATTGGTTGGTGTGTGATTTGGCTCACATTTAGAGCAAGGCAACTTTCTGGCCAGATGGAGACATTTGGCCAGCAAATGTAGAAAATGACTTAGTCAAACTAAGACTGTGGTCCTAGAGGCTGGTGAATGCCACTAGCCTGAACTACACTGCTGAGCAAACATGCACTTTTAATAGGCACCGATAACAGAGGGATTATGGACATTATAGTCTTCCAGGTAAGGGAACAAATACCATTATAACATCATGTATAGTCTTTATAAAAATTATGGATTTTAGTTAATTTTTCCTCTTCCAAAATCATACCTGAAATGTGTTAAATGTCTCTGGATGTCGAGGTCTAATATTGGAGTCGGTCTGGAGGATCCGAGGGGTGATCTGTCTTGACTTAGAAGGTCTTGGAATTCTTTACATATTTGTCTAAAAAGAAAGTGAAAATCCTTAAATAAGACAGGTGTAATCGTCTCCATAAAGCCAATTCCCATAACACCTTCACCTTACCTTGAGTGATCTCATTCATAACAGAAACGTTTGGCAGAGGCATTGTGAAATAAATTAAAGGCAAACGAATCCCCCTCTTGCCTCCCTGCCCCAAATTCTCAGGTCCAGCAACATACACAATCGCTTGAACAGGAATAATTCCCCTCTGGAATCATATTAACACTGACACTTTAAAATGTGATTTCTGTCTTGAATTCGACCCAGTTTGGCAGTGTTAAGTCTGGCTTAGCTCACCTACGTTAGAAGCAAGGGTTATGGTTAAAGAAAACGATGAACTAGCATTAGAACATGCCCAAAGACTTTGTGTAAATATACTACTACTTGTAGATTTGCTTGGTTTATCTGCAAGTAGGAGCCCTGGCCATTTTGGCCTTGCCTTCTTCACCCCCAAGTCTTAAGACAAATGGAACAGTAGGAGTTGTAAAGGAAAATGCTACCTTTGCTCTGACTTCTACTTATGTCCATACCCTGCTTCTTTGTAGAGTCTGGGGCAGAAGAACTGATGGGTCCTCAACTGAGGCCTCTCCCACAGGTCTGCCCTGTGAGAATTCACTCCAGCAGCAGCTATTTAAATTTTGTATTGAAACATTCATTAAATTGTTTTACATTTCTACCATGTATCAGGCAGTCTAAAGTACACGTCTATAGCAGTCTAGAGGACTTGCATCCTAACAGTCACTCTCCTCTCCAGTGACTGTACTGAGACTCCACTGAGACTGTGAGTCTCAGTGACTCACTTAGCTGTCAGTGCCTACACAACAGACAGGCAAGTGAGGCAAATCGCATCATCTCCACTTTTTCTTGACGATAGTTTCCTGGGCAACACACACTTTCAGCAGGTAGGACCTGGGACCCCAGTCCAGCACCTTGCAACGGGAACTCAGGCTCTGTCTTGCCTGATCTCCCACCGGCATAGTAACACAACTTCTTTCATGGTCTTGCTGTCTTTCCCTCTGCTTCTCTGGAAGCCTCAGCACCTGGGGGTTAAAAACATCCCCTAGCATAACTCTGTATAGGATCTAATACTAAGAGAGACCTGAAAATAAGTGTTTTCATTCTTGTAATATTGTTGGTTAGGGCTAGTTTGCAAATTAGTCTAGGAATGTCCTGCCAGTGGATTTTTTTTTAAAGAAACCAAACTGGCTCCATTTAGTGCATGTCCTCAGAAGAGTACTATCTGGACCACAGATGAACAGAGACACCACTTACACCAGTTAGTTTATGATACAGCTAATTCAAAAAAAAAGGAGAGATGTCTGGATCTCTCTCTCTGGACATTTCCAAATGAGCATACCATTCTCCATTGACTATATTGGAGCAATGGACACTTAATGTAGGGTCAGGAGGACATGATGCCCACTAGACGATCAGGACACTCAGTTTGCTTGCCTGATACTAGCCTGACAGTCAGTTGGAGTGACCTAATACCAGTCACAGTGACCACATGTAACCTAGTAACCAGTGCCACCTAGTAAAGTGAGCAGTGCCAGGGATCATTCTCACATCCTCATGGAAATTGTCACCATCTGATAAGGTCCATATATTTATGCTCTTCTAGCCTCCTAAACAGGGTGACTTCCTCAGAATGGACCCTGGTGTGGGCTAACTCCCAGAACATGCCCAGAAGATATTTGGGGGAGTTCAAGGAGCCATTCTAATGTTTTAATAATATAGACAATTGCAATCTGATGACTCAGTGTGTGCATGATTTCCTTTGCTAACATAGATGCAACTACTGTGTCTGGGCTTAATTTCTAATGCTAAAGAGCATCTCTGTGATCCATGACTTCTGTTACAAGACTCTTTGCACATCTGGTCCGAGATAAAGTTCAAGTTCTTCATTATCACCTTGTAACTGTTGTCCTTTGGGACAGGGACATGTCCCATTGGGAACTGGAAAACAGCTGGATAAACTCAGCTTCTTGGTCTTTAGAAGGTCCTCCATTGCCCAGTTACAAACAAGGAAACCATACTAACCTGGTTTTACCCTTCATTATGTCACTGTTGTTCTGCTAGTTTTGGACATAGACTTTGGATACCACAGCTCTTTCCTGACTAAGAGGAGAGGAGAGGCAGAAAACTATTTCCTGCTGTGTTGCTGGACTTCATCCAAGACTGATTTCTGTAAACGCTTGTCATCTGTATGGACCTAGACACTGACTGCTTAAAAAGACAGCATCGTCTTAGCCTTTCAGGCAAAGAGAGGTATTCAGCAGAAACGTATGTAAATGCAGCATACAGTTTTAATGAATCAGGTCCTTAGAGGAAAAACAGTTCCTTTCAACAACTGAAAACAGTCAGTCATTTTGGCTTCTAAACAATCTACTATCCCCAGTCGGCCCTGTCAACACCGCTCTTCTCTCCTTCCTCCAACCTCTACTTTCTACCTGTTGAAAAAGTTCATCTTAAAAGTTCTTACATTTTGACAAAGGGAAGTGTCAGAACCAAGTGTGCAATTAAGTTCCCTTCTATCTTCACATGTCAAAAGTCTTTACTGAGTGTTGGCAGATTGAAAGAAAAGAAAAAACTTTTTTATTATACATGAAAACCTGTAAAAGGCAGTAACCTACTTTTTTCAAGGGGATTTCGAGGCAAAGTAGTGTCTCAGAGCCTCTACTACCAATAAAACATCACCTGGGGTAGTGACAGGGAGGGGGCTGACAGTTATTTGCTGAGTTGGACTGTGACTTTGAGAAAGCAAAGAAAGATGGTTACGCTGTCTTAGGGGACACAGATTAATAAAAAGAAAAAAAAAGTCCTGGTCACTCCTGCGAGGGAGGCACCTAATGATTTGTCATAGATGGTCAGATGTTCCAGTATATGATCAGGAAAAGACAAAAAATTCTGTACTGGATCAGAACAAGAGCCCAGCTGGTCCATGATCCTATTTCTAGCAGTGGCCAAAGCAAATGCCTTGTGAAGAGTACAAGAGTGGAGCAAATGTGTGCCCATGAGTCTGTCCAAGTGTGGCAGATTTGCCAGGCATCCGAAGATCAGATATGAGAGAGATGCTCCACAGGTCCTGTGTGTCGGGTCTCAGGGCTGCTTTTCAGAGAACTAGCAAATTGAGCACATAGTTTCATAAGCCAGGTGTTGATTATTCTACACTGGCTGTAAGCAACCCCACAATAAAATCTTTATTCGCACTGTTCTGATTTGGTCTGTGTAAATGTGTGTATCTGCCTCCTTCTCATGGGGAAGGCCTTGTGCTGCAATACTCAGTGACGTTTCCCGTAGGGCAGTGAGTTTCTCCATCAACTGGAATTATTGATGTGGCCTTCAACAGTTCTGCTTCTGTCCTAGCTGCAACCTGATGAGGTTCTGTCCCCTGTTGTAAAGCTATCCAGGGTCTCCCACACCTCTGCAAGGTGAACTAACCCATGGTTAAAGACCCTTTAAAACCAGGTCCCAGGGTTTTTTGTTGTGTTTTTGGTTGTTTTTTTTTCCTCTGTGGACTTCATAGACATATCCTGAACCCTTTCTGANAACCATCTACTCATTCAAAGGATGTGAATGCAGAGAAAGAGAATAGCAGGAGACCGACTGTTCCCATTGTTTACCCCTTTCTTATCCTTTCAGCTCTTAACCAAAGCTTGCTTCACTCCCATCCTGCCCTTGCTCTCACTTATGTTGAGCACTGTGTACTGGCTACACAGCCCAATCATCTCTTCTTCCCATGATAATTGTCAGGTAAGGCTCTGATTCTTCGTTGTCTGCATCACCAAATTGTTAGAACAGGCCACGGCACCATCTTGGTGTATCAAATAGTACTGTCCTAGGCAGATTTTGAGTTTGCAAATGGGAGGGACCATTTCCAAGAGTTAGTTTTGGAAGATCAAGTAGTTTAACACAATGAATATGATTTGTTCCATGCCAGAAAGCAGTCCTGATTTCACTCACTGCATGACTATCAACATAGCCTCAGACCAGGTAGGACTGAACAGGGTAGTGAAGAAAGTGTTACCTCAAGGTTAGTAACCTCCATATGTTAAAGAGGGCTATTGGCATCTAAAGTAGCAGTCTTTAGCCTTTACTAGTCCATGAGCCACAGTTCTGCGCATGGCAGCTAAACTGCTTTGACTCAGGGTGGGTGGATTGCTTGACTACAAGGTATAGGTGCCCTTGATAACACTGGGAGCTTCTACTGGACACCAGACACTTCTGCATTGTAGACATTAAGGGCTCTATTTAGTTACCCACATGTAGATATGTAGCACCCAAGACACCCATAATAACTGGCAGACACAACACAGCAAAAAAAAAAGAGACTTGTGGGTTCTAGAGCAGCAGCTGGTAACCAGCTGGATAACCCAGTTCACCCAAAATGGCAGTGGGTGCCCCTGTTTGGGCAACTGAATCAAGCCACTGAAGTTGGATGTCTGAATCCAGAATGGAGTTTCATTTATCTACTAGGAATTGTTGAAATAATGTTGTTCTTTCCCCTTATTTTTCCTCAAGACCCCCCACACGTGGAAGATCTCACCAGTTCTGCCACCAAAGGCACACTTCTATGGGCTTCTAGCTCTGTCCCAGAGCGGACAGTGGTCACACACACAGGCAATGGCACTCTATTTCTTTCCACAGGCAAAGCTTGCAGTGACTGATTTTGCCACCCTGGAATTTCAGTATCATTTTTGGTGGCAGAGTAACAATCCACCACTTTTTCTGGTGTCATAACTCACAAGCCCATGAGGCAGAGCAGTTGTGAAATTACTGAAATGACAAACCCAGAGTTTATATACGCCTAAGTAATAACTGACACTCCTGACAAACGACTAGAGGACCTACTATCAGACACATGGAAGCGTGGCTGGGAAATACTATGATAGTATTACGACGTCATGGACCTGTGTGTCCTGTAGTACCTGGATGGGGCTGGTCTGTGAATCACTGTTCTGCTTCCAGGCAGGAGAGGGCAGTAGTAGCACACACATTGACCCATCTGTCCCTCTCACAAGCACACTGACTGCTGTAGGATGTGGCCTGTCCTTGTATTGTCGACAGACCTCTCTGATCGATTTGCTGGTGCTTTTAACGGATGGAAGGGGGAAAAAAAAGACATTTTGTTCCTTACAAGTGCAGGATAGCAGCCTGCAAGCCCAAAGTTCATGGGGAGTAGGAGTAGCACATGCCCACAACTCCCCATCTCAGTAGTAGAGGGTGAGAAAGTAGGTATGGAGTGGTGAAAAAGGGTAGTGAGACACTTATGTGTCCTTCAGTGGGACAGCCTTTGGAGGTGGGATGTAACAGTTACCCACTGATTATTACAACCCGGAGTAAAGTGATCTCTCACTAGAGCCAGAAAAAGTGGAAGATTTCACGGAATCACAGAATCATGGAATTTTCAGAGTTGGAAGGGACCTCAAGAGATCATCTAGTCCAACTTCCTTGCCAAAGCAGGATTGCCCAGAGCACATTACTCAGGACTGCATCCAGGCGGGTCTTGAAAATCTCCAGAGAAGGAGACTCCCCCACCTCCCTGGGCAGCCTGTGCCACTGCTCTGCCACCCGAACTGTAAAGAATTTTTTCTGTGTATTTGAACGGAACTTCCTGTGTTCCAACTTGTCCCCATTACCCCTCATCCTGTCACTGGGAACCACTGAAAAGAGTCTGGCTCCATCCTCCTTCAACCCACCCTTTAGATACTTGTACACAGTAATAAGGTCTCCCCTCAGCCTTCTCTTCTCCAGGCTAAAGAGTCCCAGCGCTCTCAGCCTCTCCTCATAAGGGAGATGCTCCAATCCCTCAATCATCTTAGTTGCCCATAATTTGTATCATTATGGTTGAGTAACATTTTATAGATGGGGTAAATCCTCCATCTGGGGCAACTTACAGACTTCACTGTTGTTTAGGTTGTGCTACCCAGCAGTACAATCAGCTTTTCTGTAGGGGGCAGATCGTTAATGGGTTCTACAGCAATGGGGAGACACCGCTTGTGGAGAGGAGCTGCTTCTTGCCAGCTGGTTTATTCTCGTGTCTCTGAACCCCCTCAGGCCCTTAAAACAAGTGTAGATGTAGGTAAGAATAAGATCATATTCCACTTATATTATTACTTTTAACCTACAAAGGACTTAGGAGCATGATAACTGAGGTCCCTCATCACCTGCACAACAGGCAAATGCCCCCTGAGCCACATGGTGCTCTGCTTAGCACACCAGGGAAGGATCATGGCTGTATTCATGGGATTCACAAGCCCGAGATCTTTCAATGCATGTTGTCTGTGGGTCACCTTCAGCATGAAGAGCTCTGGATACAAGAGGGACACCAAGGCCAGGAATCCTGTTCCCCACAAATAGACAAAGCAGAAGGACATTGGGATACAAAGGACAATCTTGTTGCTGGTCAGCCTTCTCCCCTACTACAGGGTGGTTCCTCTCTGTTGGATATGTCCCAGCCTGGATGATTCCCAAACATTTCCAGCACTGGGATGGTGGTTTGTGAGCTCGGGTTTCTGGCCTCAGCTCTGCTGCAGCCGCACTGTGTAATGCTGCAGTAAGCGCAGGAAGAGTACGAAGATGTCCAAGGCTACCCCATGCAGGCATACCACACACCCAGTGCAGGTCTACGTCGTTCTGTGCAGACTATTTATTCCTGTTTCCCATGGCACATGAAGGCTAATTCCTCTCTCATCAAGGCTAATTAACCTACATGAAATGTTATCTTAACGTGATGTTACTGCTCCAGGGAGGTGAGTGCCTTGTTTTGAGCAAAGTCGGGTGTCTCTGTGTGTCTTTAATGGCTTTAGCAAAGCTCCCCTGCTGGTGTACATTGTTCCAGCACCTTTGACTTCATGGGAACTCTTGCAACTTCCATCCAGAGAGGATCTGTCCATCTGCAAACCAGCTCTTCCTCAGCAGACATACAATAATTATCCCCCAGTACTCAGTAGAAACCGAGATCTCCTGCTCGCGTGCAAACAGGACACAAAGCCAGGCTCTGCCCTACAGATCTAACCGTGTCATAATATCCCCTCCTCCCTAAACCAAAGCACCTGAGAAGATGTACGTGCCTCCTTAACCGCAGGCAATAAGAGCGTAGCCACTAAAACCTCATTGCAGTAAATAAGGTTCCTCTTGCAGCATCTCTAAAGAGGATTGCTCTCGCTTGCTGTCAGTGAGTACTGTTGTGATAACAGTCGCCGCAATCCCAGCTCCATACTCCCACTCCTCCCTCCCCCAGCCCCCAGATCCAAAATGGAGAAGTGACAGACAGATTTCTTTTTTAGTTTCCTCTCCCTTCTTACTTTGTCGCTAGGATCATCTTTTTCCTCGCTGTCTGCTCTTTCTGTTCCATGTGCTGTCTGGCAATGTGCTCTCCTACCGCCTTGGCAGGGAACTCTGTTTCACAGGTGTAGCCGAAATCTCTGGCCAAATGTAATGCTTCCCCTGTGGGCAAACAAAATGGGTCAATTAGTTTTTAGGATTATTATTATTATTATTATGCTTACCAAATATCTTCAACTCTTAAACAAAAAAAACCCGAACACAATAACAAATCACTTTTCTAGACATTAATTCCCAATCTCAGTTACAGATTTCAGCCCATTTGACCTGCTCATGTTTAGTCACCAGATGGTGCCAGCCAGAAGATAAGGAGGTTATTCCTCTCATGAGAAAACTCTAGTCAAGACACTTGGGTTTAGCTCCAACCCCTGCCACCAGTGAGTGCTGGGCAGCTGATCAAGGTTTGTAAGCCCAATTCATCATTGATATTTAAGGCATGGGAATTAGTGGAAGGTAAGAATCATAGAATCATAGAATGAAGAGCTGAGATTCAGCCTTTGGTGCTTCACTTCTCTATCTCTAAAGGCAGAATAGCCTTCTACCCAAGGAGAGAGCTGTGGGGATAACGTACATTTCAGCATATTCGCTTGGGGTGAAGCCATACAAGTGCCTTACACTAAAGATAAGCAGACCCCAAAGCAGAGCACAAGAAACAATCCTCTTTCCAGAAAGATTGCAGCCAAAATTTACTAGACAAAATTAAAAGGGATGACAATGAAGATCACAGTTGCTGTTTCATAGGTGGGGAGATCAAGGTAAAGGGAGTACACGGCTTGACTAAGCTTTATGAGAAGTCTGTGACAGAGGCAGGCAATGAGACCTCCCTACCTCACTACAGAGACTGGACACCATAACCCTACTCCATGCTGGGTGCCAAGTACCTCTGGAAGAACCTGTCCCTCTCCACTAGTTTAGAGAACTCAGGAATTTATTTTAGGGTTTACTGAACACTCTGGCCTGCCTGCTGTGGCTCTGACAACCTTGGTGTGGGATTTATCTGATCAAACACAGCTGCCTGGAGTGTGAACATCTGCGCCTAAGTTAGTCTCTCCCTGGTGGGAAATAGGCACTTCCAGATGACACTTGCTCTCATCTTATCGTGGAAGGTAGAAATAGGTCAGCTACTAGAAGTGTATGTTGAAGCACATCTGCATGAGTGACTGAGACATGTGCTCCAGAATAGTTTTGGGGTTAGAGTGTTGTGTGGTTTTTTTATTTTATTTTTCTTTTTTCCAGAGTTGTGTATTTGATTGCTATCGTGAGAGGTGGCGTTGGACCCTGGCTCTTTGGAGACTGATCTGATGAGCCGGGTGAGCTGTTAGGAGGGATGCTGAACCTGTAACACTTCCCTTTGAGAACATGTGCAGTGGAATTAATCTGATTAAATGTCAATATTGACATTTGACCTAACACTTTCAAGTCAATGGAGACACACTAGCACTTGAATCATATATCATCCCATACTAAAATAGTGGATCAGAGGAATTATAGAAAAGTCCGGGTTAGAAGGAAACTCAGGATATCACCTTCAGTTGAAAGCATGGCCTCTGATAAGGTTGTTCCTGGACTTTTCAAGCCTAGTCTTGGGTATTTCCAACCATGGAGATTCCACAGTTTTCTAAGCAACCTAACCAGATGTTTAATGATTAATTTAATTGAATTTAATTGTTAAACACCCAGATGTGCTGATTTCTCCCTGTTGACTAGAATGATAAATGAGAGGACAGATACAACTATGACAGAGCTGATGAGACGAACCATCCCCAGCAATACTGAGTCTGCTCTGCAGAGACCTGGCCAAGCCAAGGAAGATGGGAACTTCCATGGGAGCAGTGGTCCTGTGTCAGGGGCAGCGTGAGACATAAGGAACCACACACACTGACCTCTATTCCAGGCTCTATTCTCCACCTTTTCAGAGTTTATTATCTCCCCTTCTATCATTGGAGTTTTTACTAGAAAAATAGCTTTTGTTTCCACAAGGAAATACTTTGTTGTGTGTTTATCTGACCTAATTGGATTCAGGTACTAGTAAAATACATGCTCTGCTCCCAGGGAATTTGTTTGCTGACACTAGTGAACAAAAACCTTCACAGCTGTAACCAATTTTACATGCAAAATTTGAAGATTATACGCAAAATCATCTGCATTATTTGGATTTTTCAAACATGATTTCCATTAGGCCTAAAAAGAGTAAGAAGTTAACAAGCAACCAGTGCCTCTGAGTTTAAAGGAGAAATGGTTTCCATTTCTTAGTTTACAGCTTCTGGAAAAGTAAAATAATTTTCAGTGAAATTAAAATGGATTTTAGTGGTATGTTAACAGTGAGTCAGAATGAACAGGCATAGAGCTGACTGCCAACTTTGGATTTAAAATGCCTATCCTAGACTTCTTCATGGATGAGAAAGGGTACAAATTTAAACCAGAGCTGATAAATTTCTGTAGAGTTGCTTAAAAAATTCTATTTCAGCTAAGTTTTACACTTCCTTAAATAAAGGTTTAAAGAGTAAGTCAACTGCAGAAGAATACCAGGTTTTGCTTTTCAACCAAACTCTGTTAAAACACTTGATAGGTTTGTTTTCATGCCAACGTGGAAAGAAGATAAAAATCAAACAGCTCTGGAGTCCCCAACATAAGAAGGACATGGACCTGTTGGAGCGTGTCCAGAGGAGGGCCACGAGGATGATCCGAGGGCTGGAGCACCTCTCCTATGAGGAGAGGCTGAAGGAGTTGGGGCTGTTCAGCCTGGAGAAGAGAAGGCTCCGNTTCTTAGTTTACAGCTTCTGGAAAAGTAAAATAATTTTCAGTGAAATTAAAATGGATTTTAGTGGTATGTTAACGGTGAGTCAGAATGAACAGGCACAGAGCTGACTGCCAACTTTGTATTTAAAATGCCTATCCTAGACTTCTTCATGGATGAGAAAGGGTACAAATTTAAACCAGAGCTGCTAAATTTCTGTAGAGTTGCTTAAAAAATTCTATTTCAGCTAAGCTTTTACGCTTCCTTAAATAAAGGTTTAAAGAGTAAGTCAACTGCAGAAGAATACCAGGTTTTGCTTTTCAATCAAACTCTGTTAAAACACTTGATAGGTTTGTTTTCATGCCAGCATGAAAAGAAGATAAAAATCAAACCCATTGAAGCCTTCGTCAGGTGGAATTACCATTCTCCAGACAGTTCTATCCTGGTCCCAGTCAGACCCAAGAAACAATGCAAGGAATGTAGTAAGCAAAGCATTTAAGTATTCAGCCATTGGAAAAGTCTTGATTTCTTCAAGAGGACAAAACTTTATATGATAAAATGTAGGCATTTATTTAACCTGGTCAACAACAAACTCATTGAAATGTCTGTGTTTTCTCTTAGTGTCAAAAAGAAAGGGAATGAAAATATGAATTATCTTTAAAACTTATCTTTCCAAAGATGATGTATATTATTTACTAGAGCTGAGAAAATTATACTAAACTGTTTTGATGATCTGAGAAGATGATACAAAAGTATAGAACGTGTCCATTTTACACAGAGCTGGGACTGTGATTGAATGCTAATGGTATATTAAAAGATAAAAACATGAACAAAATGAAACAAAATGATGTATCTGTTTGTGGATATATAGGTAAAATGTATACACAAACGTACCCATTGTGAAAAAATAAATCTACAAATTTTTAAAATGCATTTTAAAAATATATTTTTACTGGAAATAGAAAGCTGATATATTTTAGGAATGCACATTATAAGTACGCATGTGTATTCATATAAGCACACACTTCCATATGATATAAGGAATAGGCACTCTAAGTTACAACATCAAATTCTAAATAAAAATAGAAAACTGGACATGAAAATGCTCTGCAGAACATGATTTCTCATATCTCATTGTTGAGCAAAGATCTCATTTTGAAGTGGGACCAAATGATGAGTTACTTAGAAAGGGATTGTGTTCTACTTCTATATGTATTATTTTTTGTTAATCTCAGTGAATAGAGGTTCCTTGTATTACTGCACAGTCTGCTTGGTGGAAGAAAGTAGTTTGTACAAAAAGTCATGGAAGATGTTCTTTCTTTTTCTACATCATGATTTGGACAAACATTTATTCTAGGGGAAATGTTGGAAATGTGGATGAACTGACCTCTTTCATCTTAGATTTGCCTTCTTCTGCCTAGTTATTATTTATGTCAGGGAGGAGTCATACTAAAGGTAGAAACCCCTAAAATCCCTGGCTTTTACAGCCAGTTGCCTTGTTTTGATCTAAAATCAAATTTCCCTATGTGCAATATCCCCAGTTTGTTCCTCCTGCAGAGACAAAGAACGGGTGTTGGGCATGGTTGACTCTTACTCCGTAAATCCAGCACACAGCTTTGCAGCCATAGGCAATGCTGCCTCTCCTATATAATTTGACAATTGACCAGAGAGCTTTGCATGATGGAAAAGGACAGTTGCAGAAGCTGAATTGGCAGAGACAGCTCTGGAAAACCTCAGCGGAGAGACCAGCCAGCGTACCTTGACAAGCTTCTGTGGGCAGGTGCGAGGAGCAGCGTGGGTGTCTCCTGGGTCTAGCAAGAGTGAGAGATGCTCCTATGCAGAGTGAAGGCAGAAGCTGTGTCCCCAGAGAGGGACACTCGGCAGCTGAACCTCCTACTCTCTCCTCAGCTTCACCTCCTCCGAATGCTCTACCCAGCAGAAATGCTACCCAGGGGGAGGAGGGACAGGCGGGAGGTGGAAGGAAAGTTTTTTTCTATTTGTAGGGTGAGAAGGGAGGAGGAACAAGTGGAAGGATACTTAAACAAAGGCTGGTGGGGGAGAAGCGTGACAGTTGATAGCAGGGTGAAAAAAGTAACCACTGACCTATATTTCTCGAGAATTTTGATCCCCAAATGATTAATGCAGTCAATTCTTTGTCCAGTAAATTTAGAGCCTTAGTTAGGTTTGACAGGAGAACAAATTCTATTTTTTTATAAGTGCTTTTTCTGATTTTTGTTAATAATCTGATGGTTTTAAGTTCATTCATGCATTGCTTTTACTTACATCTGCAATAACATTGATGCTCTGTCTCTGCCTTATGAGTGACCTGACCAAACAGATGGGGACGTCTTCCCTTTTCTCACATCCTTTCTTGTTCCTACTGGGGAGGTTTTTGACTCCTCTGAGCCAGCAGTTAGGCTTAGCTTTGGCAATGCTGGTATTTAATGGAGGAGCCTTTATTGCAGTAGCTAAGACGTAGGTATTTTCCTTTTCGAGCTGGTAAGAAAAATGACCTTTCCCTTCCTCTAATCTAGGCACTAGAGGGCATCCCTCACCTACAGGTTGCACAAAGCTATGTCCCATACTGCTGTGGAGAGTCTTGCAATGCTGAGCTCGTTCTCCCAGACTTGTCTTACCACCCATTGTCCTGATTTATGTCGGTGACAACGTAAAGAACAAAACTGATCTGTCAAACAATTCCTACTCGGGGCCCCAGTAGTCTCTCCCAAAGACATTGAAGATGCCACCTGACCAAAACAAGAATAACATTAAACACCCAGCAGCCATGCTAAACCCCAAAAGAAGTAAGTTTGCAGAAAACAAGGGGCCACAGAATAATTTTCATAAAGTCTGGATCTTCACATGGCCACCACAGCCTCGAAATTCACTGCAGTTCCCATGTGGAACTTAGCAGCGCTCCCCAAAACTCAACAATTTTAACCTATTTAGAGGAAGAAAAGTCATGCCATAGACTTTCAAGGTGGCTTTGGTAAATATACTTAATCACCATACAACTAATTTTGCCTTTTCTTACCACAAACAGATATTGAAGAGGTTGAGCATATTCCTTACAGAGATATTAAAGGCCTCGATACATCGAAGACTGTGAGGACCTTCAGTAATAATAAACTTAGAACCATCTAAAGTTATCAAGAGTAACACGATCCTGGGTCCTTATGATAAGTCCACACAGTTCATCTGATATTTAGGGATTTAATAAGACTAATGAATCATTATGTCAATTTGTATGTTGACATCGCACAGAAAAAGCCAATGCTATTTTCTTCTCCTCTAAAACCTGGAATAAGCCCGTGTCTTTCCACTTCTGCCCCCTCCAGCAGCAGGAGCCATGGAGGGATGGGTTTCCTTGCAGAAACCATGCTACAAGTTAGCGCCGCTTAGAAGTAATATCTGCATGTACAAAGCGGGGTCAGCTTATATCACAAAGTATTCAATGAGTACTGCCAAGTTTGACCAAGGATTGGTTACATAGAAAATGAGCTTCATTTTGTTTTTCTGTTAGAATGTTAATGCACGTGGTGGTGTTTTTCCCAAAAATTCCAGTAGACAAAATTCACAATTAGCATGTCTATATAAACAGGTCTCTGTCAAGGTGAGCTCGGTCTCCTCACTATATATTTTAGGACTCACATTAAGGCAGTCCAAGAACAAAAGCAATACCGTAGGCTTAATGATAGGTTTGCCATTGGCTTTGAGTAAATGGCAGGGAAGCAAGCACAGCTCCATCCCTAGGAAAAAGTAACCTAATTCTGATTTACAGGAAAGGTACTTTGCCATCAACCCCAGGTCAGCAGTTGATAGAGGTCTTCCTCACTGTCAGTCCCTTCTAATGAATGAGTAGCTGGCCCCATAGCTCTGTTTATGCTTCCCTGCTGAGACCCAAGAGGCATGAAGGACTGTGAAGGTAGAAACAGCCCTTACTGCTCTAAACTAGGGAAGGAAACTTCCTTTTCTAAGACTGTCACTCTATTATGGCTTTCTTTTGTTTTCTTACGAGCAGGTGTGATACGGACACACCTGTATTTCAGAGAAGTCCCATTGCAGTTCTGTGTGCTCAGTGGCCCCTGACAACCTTAGTCCCTCCTCTTAGACAGTGAAAAACATCCATTGTTGTGGACGCAGCACTATTTCTCCATCCTTCGAGATATTAAAAACCTGACTAGACAAGGCCCTGAACAACCTCTTCTAATTGACCCTGCTTTGAGCAGGGGGGTTGCACTGGAAGATCACCAGAGTTCCCTTCCAGCCTCAATCTTTCCGTAATTCTGTGATTCCGTGGTAATATGTGCTGAGACCTCAGCCTACTTGCCTAGATCTGTATGGACCTTTCAGGTTATGATCCTAGAAGGTGTTGACCTTTAGGATGAGCTGAGTGCTCTCAATATCAAGGAGGAGGGATCTGAAATTCCCAGAGCTGCTACTCGCAGCCAGACAACAAACCGAGTACTTAGTGGATTCACCCAGAATAGAAGAGATTCAGGTAGAGTTTCTTCCCTTTGCCTGAGGGGTTTGAACCTGCATCTCCCAGCTGAAGATTTGAAGAGCCCGGCAGTATTTGGTGAATGATATTTAAACAACAAATAAAGGCCAAGAAAGTATCTCCTGGGCTTGTCTCGAGTTTATCTGAAAACAGATTTCATTCATTTATGTGTGTGGGGAAAAGTCTTGTCTAAATATTATGCCTTCTTATGGAAAAAAAAAAATATCACATTTTTGGATCAGCTCCAGGAAATTCACAAGTTAAAATAAAAGAAGAAAAAACAAAACTACTTATAGAGTTGGTATAAGACATTCATCTCTCTCACAAGAGCACTTGGATCATCGATTTGTAAGTCAGATCCTGGCACAGAAAGCACAGATCAATGCTGAGGAAACTGCAGGACCAAACCACTTGTGGGGAGCCGAGACATCTCAGAGCAAACTTCCATTTTGTCACTCGTTCTGTCTGTGACTTTAGGCAAGTCAGTTTTCCTCTTTGTACAAAATACAGACTTTGATATTTAACATTGTGGCTGAAAAGCGCTGTATAAAAAGAATCTTTTTAATTATGTTTATATTATATTGCAATATTATAAACCCTACCTTCTACCAAGGAAGTCAAGAGTGTGACATTTGCTGCTTTTCTTCTTCCTGCAGGCAAATTCAGTCCCAGTCTGTCTAATTTTTCTCGCAAGCAGCGTCCTCCATTCTTGGATTTTGCTCTACCATGAGAGAACAGTAAGAGAGAGAAACTTGTCTTTATTCTGCACTTTTTTTCCCATGTTAATATAAGCCAAGAAATTGTACACACCTTATTGACAAATGTGGGGGGTAATGCTTGCACTAATGAGACCAATGGAAAATGTTTCGGAGCTGTATTCTTAACGTCCTGCTTGCACTTTGCGAGTCTTTTATGTTGGTCCTTTGACAAAGTTAGACATTTTAATGCCTGCCACAAGGACATCAGATCTTCAGACAGCTTTCCACCTAGTGGAAACCATGGTCCTGATTTGGGCGCAGAGCCTGGGATTGCAATGACTGAATATACATACTGACAATGTAGTCACTTACATCTGATTTAGCCACCCCAGTCTTCGAAGACAATTGAGAGAGAAACATGCACCTCTAGAACATTATGAAACAGATGTCTAGAATGAGGGGACTTCACCCATCTCTCTCACCTGACTATTAAAGGAAGCCAGAAGGCTACTCAAATGTAGATGTCTGTGGAACCCAGCTCCAGCTACCTCTGTGTAATTTATGCAGAGACAAGGGTGCTTAGAAATGTAGTCTACAAAGCCCAATACTTACGAGGAAGAAGGATAAGGCAATAGAACATGCTGAAGCTAAAATCCCAGCCATCGTTGCTTATCTATGCCCCTATCCCAAATGCCTACCTCACTTTGCTCTCACAAAATTGTTCCTGGTGCATTCCACACCTGTTTTGCTGCAGTACCTTAGTATTTGAAGCATTTGAGACATATCCACTTATGCAGCAAGTGTAGGTTCAATTTCTTGCTCAGCCTGAGGGAATTTTAACCTGTGTCTTTTCAACAACTGCAGCAGCCAGCAGGCAGCCAATAATTCATGTTAAAATGCTTAAACGTTGAATAGAGCAGTGACTGGAACCCAGATCTCTCCCATCCCAAATGAACGACCTGGTCACTAGATAATAGAGTCATCGCTACAGTTACACCTTCGCTTTTGTCCAATAAATATTTTATTAACCCCAAATGTGATTGAGGGGCCCTCAGCTTAGAATAACCAATCACTGAGTATTAAGCATGCCTAACTAGATGTTTTGAGGTGCAGGTTCAAGTTCCTTCAGGCAGAGGAAGGAACCAACCTTGGAACACCACCATTTGGATGGTCTTCTTTATGCACTAAGAAATACCACAACTTTGGCCATGTTGTGTGTCAGGAAATGTCGTCTGAGAACACTTCATTCTGAAGAAAAACTAGCTGGGGAAATATCTAGGTGGTGACTGCTGACAGGATGCAAAACCAACCCTGGCAGGTCTCGGGCAAACCGTGAATGAGATTTGGTTTTGCTACATCTCTCCTGGTCAACTACAGAGTGAGTCTGTTCCGTAGCTGTGACACCTACAGGTATAGCCTGACCAAATCTATTTATTTACACTCTCTGCTTTTGAAAAACAGAATTAGCCCATCCAAACTGTTGGCTGGGACTAGTCCCTGGTTTTTGCTGCCTCCTGAACCATGCCCAGGGTTGATTTGGAAGAGTGATATTTGGTCTGGGTCAAAAACTGACGGGGACCAGTGCAGCATTTTAACAGAAGAGAGAAATGAGTCCCCATATTCAGGCTGATGCCCTGACATTCTCACTGATTTGTACTGGTATTGACGAAGCCTGCGGTATGAGTATTTAAAGTGGATATTTCTGTGACTATTAGCTAAAGGCTTCTTCAAAGTGAAGCAGTAACAGAGGAAAACTTTTGTGGATGTAGATGTTGGATTTCAATACCTTTAGAAGCAGGTAAATGGGGCTTGTGCCCCTGAAACAATTTTGCGATCTATAGTCCTTACTCTGCGAGGTGGCTCTTGGACTACTACATACCTTAGAATATCGCAGGTTGGTTAAAATGACTTTCAGTATAAGCACGAGGATCAGTGTGGCCTTCAGTGACAGCAGTGAAATAGCCTATGACTTTCCAGCTCGTTTTGATCAAAGGGAATTCAAGTAGCTCATGCCATCTAAGTTGACACCTCAGGGACATTGCGACTTACACATGCCTGGCTGAATTACAGTTGCCTCCTTGTTTTCCACCTGCAATGTGAGGCACAGTCTGCCACTTTCCTCCTCTCCGTCACTGCTCTCTGCAGGTGTCTACTCTGGTCAGTGAAGGGTCAGTGGCAAAACTGTACCTAATTACTATCTTCTCCTCCAATATCTCAGAATAAGAAAATGAAAGCCAGCGTATTCTGCTGAGTTTGTCTTTTCCGTACTCAAAACGCATGCAAGGGAGAACAGGAGAAAAAGACCTCCCTACACCTCCATGGTTTAGGTTTTTGATGAGCGAGGGCTGTAACTACGCTCGGTAAAACAATTTACTTTGAAATAGTTTCTCAACAAGAAGTCAGTTTTGTAGCCCTGGTGAAATTTTCCACATACTGAGGGTCTTTTTTTTTTCATTCAAAATAAGGCAAAGTGGCACCTATCCATGTCTGATTGCGGGGGGAGGGAGGGTAAAAAGAAATCAGTTCACTGAGAAATGTAAACTTTCTGTGAAAAATGTAAACACAGTCTCAATTTTTGTCATTTTTTGAAAATTCCCCTGGAAACAGTGCTCAGTCTCAATCCGTCTCCTTCTGTTTTCCCAAAACATGACCACATGTCCAAGTGGGGAAAGAGAACAAAACCTATTTGTAGAAAAAAAAATTACAGAAATTACAGCACTGTCTAGGACTTGTTATTCTCACCTTCCACTTACCTTCTCAAAATACCTCCTAAAAGGGAAGCGTTGAGGCATTCTGGTGGTGAAAGGCGCCTCTTCACCTCTGCAATGGTCACTTTGTACTTCGAAGTGGAGCTGAGTAGAGATAAGCGACCAGGAACAGAACAGAACAGGTCGGTGGGGTTAACAACGCAGGTGCCACCTACAAAACAAAAGAAACATTAAAGCAGGGGAAACCATGTTTTGACAAATTCAACCATGAAGAACAATTCTGCTGCTTACTTGTGGTTGGTTTTGTTTGGGTTTCTTTTTTTTTTTTTTTAGGGGAGGGTGTGGGTTTTTTTTAAATATTGTATAAAATTATTGCTTTGAGAAAGATTAATGGATTTACATTTCAGCCTGGGAAATGTGAATTATTAGATCTCATATGTTTTATAGTCAAAGTAGATCATTATGGCTATTTGACATCATTTGGATTTATGCTTAGTAAAAATTACATATTATCACTGAAATACTCTTGTATCTAGTATGATTAACAACATAAGATGGAACCAGATTCAGTTGTCACTCATGATTTTAAAAAATGCAGTTGGTGAAAAATTTACCATCTTGGTTCCAATAGGAAATATTTATTTTAACTCTCATAGCAGTGTTTAGGATCACAAAAATGCAACGGCACTATAGGTTTGCAGTGATTTGCAGCCAGAATGGCTTTCCACACCTTTGAAATTTCATATACTCCTTCTAAAGTTAGGTCAAATCCTCAGCTGATATTAATGATTGACATCTACATCAGTTTATCTCAGGTTAGTTCTGGAACTGTTTATTTCTTGAAAGTGGCAATTACTTGGCCTGGGTCTACAGCAGCTGCATGATCACCAAATCTTTCAATGAAGGCTGTGGTCAATAACTCCTCAGGCAAAACTGAGCTTTTAACTTGAAGTTAACATGTGAGAGAGCAAGAGAGAAAACTTTCTCTGCAACTGATCCAAGAGGATAGAACAAACTCCCAGGAAAAAAAAAATAATCTTAGGGACTAACATATTTTATCACCAAGTGCAAAACACTTTTCTTTGACCTGCCTTCTCCAACCTGACTACAAGAAAAAACTCTGTGGAAGAAATAAATCTTACCACTGCATGCACAATTCTTCCCTGGGGGAAAGACGAGAAAAAAAGAACGAGCTGCGTATGACAGTGATATAAAATATCATATAATTCAATGCACTACTAGAAGGAGTTCAGATGGTTTCTGCGAGGCTGATGAGATAAAGACCTTCTTACAGCAGAATGAATCTGTGCTCATCATTCATGTTTAAAGGAAAGATACTCTATTTTTTAAACTACCATGATAATTTCTTCTTTCCTGTGAACATCCTAATCTTTTAGGCAAAAGCTCACCTTATTAGGTTTAAAAATTTTAGTTTGTAATTTAAATTCTATAATGTGAGTAGAATAGAATAGAATAGAATAGAATAGAATAGAATAGAATAGAATAGAATAGAATAGAACAGGAAAAAAAAAAGCTCAGTTTAGACAAGATCTTAACACCTTTATTTATCTTCTTCCACATGTAATCCCTCTTAAAATTAAAGTGACTATGTATGTTCCGCTTTTAGCAGAGACAGGGGAATCTAACTGAAGGATGAAACCTCATTAAAGGCAGACTATTGCTTGTTTACATAAGGCAAACAGAATTTCTTTCCAAATATTTCAGCTCTTGAAGGTATATTTAAACATTTGTGCTGACAGCAAAACCAGAAAAGAACATTCTCTTGCTATAAATCCCAGATGGGTGAGATCCTGACTCAGTACAGCAGGATATTTTATGACTTTTCTAATTATGCTACAGGATAGATATTAGTGTCCACTCTTCAGACAGAATATAGAGCCAAATCATGCATCACCAAACATACAGACACATCAAGGGCAATTAAACGAATTTTTGCGCAGCTCAAAACTACAACTATTGAGCTCATATGCTCAAATACAGAAATCTGGTGCCACACGCCTGAAATGGTTTTGGTTCTTTTTTTTGTTTTGTTTCGTGGTTTTTTTTTGTGTTTGAGTTTGGTTTTTTATTCGTATCTGAGGCAGGGCTGCACAGAAACCTATAAATATTTTCAGTCAACATTTTCAAACTTCTGGTCTGTCAGGTATATTTGTGAAGAGTGTTAACACTGAGTAGATTTGTTTGTTTGGCATCTCCTGCCACACAATACGTATATACACGTGTACATATATACGTGTCAAGAAAACAGTAGCAATGTGTACATATTTATTTACTTCAATAAGTGTAAATTTTATAATGAGTGAGACTGCACTGAAATTGGTGTCATATTAAAGTTTATCTTCTTGCCAGGTTAAGCCAGTACGCACATCATTTATGCCAGATAAATAATTGTTCCTTTAATCCAAAAACCTGTTACCCTGCAGCTGCTCCTGCCCTAACCACAATTTACTGGAACACTTCTCACTACTATTTAGTAGAAGGTTGTTTACAGTCTAAAATATTTAAAAATATGCCTATGCAACAGGATCTTAAACAAATCAATTCCAGGTAAGCCAGGTATGGGTTAAAAGTAAAAGAAAACTACAAATCTAAGTCATTTGCTTTCCAGAAACATGGAGAACAAGTTGAAAATTACAAGAAGGTAAAATCTGTTGCGTATAATTACTTCACTGTATTAATTATTCATTGACACAGCAACAGAGAACGGTGTGGTGCTTTCCAGACAAAGCTACCTCTTTGTGACAAACTGTGTGCAGTTTTGAAGGCACGGATCTCCTACCATAAACACCACCTTGGAGAAGAGATGGATGAAGTCCTGGCCTTTACACCAAGAAGTAAACAGAAAAAGGCATGGCAGTAAACAAAAGGAGGGCTGCTGGAAAGACAAAGGAAAGGATGAGTGCAACCACACTGGAAGATGAAGGGTTAGGTTTCTTGCCAAACACACACACAATCACAGAATGGTCAGGGTTGGAAGGGACCTCTGGAGATCATCTAGTCCAACCCCCCCCGCCAGAGCAGGGTCACCTACAGCAAGTGTATGTACGCTTTAGCGTATTCCTTCCCCCATATTCTGATCATGCATTAGAGTGGACAAATGATTTTGTGAAGAAGTGCAGCTCAATGGGGAGAGGACAAGGTGGCTTTCCAGTTGCACTAAACAGCAGTGGCAACAACCAGCTTTTCTTTCCCATCAACCCAATGCCACTGCAGGTGCTGTTGGAAAAGCCAGTCCTTGTTCAACTGTTGAGCTGGTCTTGTCATAACAGGGTATTTGAGAGGCGAGATGCTAACAGACACTAGCTGAAGAGGCAGAAGAAAATGCCCTCAAAAACAGAATGGAAATAACTCCTTTCATAAGTCTAGCAGTTCAACCTCTATTCCTCTTAGCAGCTTTTCCTTGCTTTAGAAATCTTTACAGACTATTGTCTGGTGTCAGGATACAGAAGACCCCATCAATTCATCAGATGAAGAGCCCCACACATAGCCATAGCAAAATAGCGTGCCCACCAGTGTACATAAAGAAGGGAAAACTGTGACCATTGCTCCCTGACTGGTTACCCACACCATTGGTCCTACTGCAAGGCTAGGAAAAAGAAAAAGAGCAGGCAGGAGGTGAGATAAGTGCTAGGATCATCCAACAGATTGCCTCAGAAATTTTGCTCTCTGAGTATCACATGAAACGGGCTGGTGAATGTTAAAAAGACTCTTTTTAGGACAACCGTTTATGCCTACAGAAGTGATTACATGGTCTGGTCTGACATCATCTGTTGCCAGAAGGTACTGTGTTAGAGATGACTGTAAATGGTGGTAGTTGTGCTCTTACAGCCCCAAAGGTCTAAAGACACAAGCAAGACAAGATTTGGATGAAGCAGGAATATCTTTTATATTGCAGCTGATAGATTTGGGGAAAAAAAGGAAGAAAGAAGGGAAGCTTTCAGGCACTCAAACCCTTCTTCAGGGCCTCTCTTTTATCCAACTCGATTCAATTACTTCTTCTTTCTTCATGCCAGTTTTACCCTCTGATCTGTCATCTTCATTTTGATTTCAACAAATATGATTGTTCAAGAGGAAAAATATGGGTGAGGAAGAGGTACAGTTTGTACAGCAGATCACATTTGGGTGAAAGACCCAGGGCCCAATACTACCATATACTGAGTCGCCTCAGCTACCAAATCACCTCAGGAGATTATACATAACCAGATCTGGTTGAAGACGTCCCTGCTCATTGCAGGAGGGCTGGACTAGATGACCTGTAAAAGTCCCTTCCAACCCAAACTATTCTATGATTCTGTTCTGTTCTATGATTATTGGCAAGTGGTCTGAGGGAGAGGAATAACAAAAGTCTACGTTCATTTTTGCTAGCTTACTTTCTGGGCCCAATCCTGAAGCTGACTGCTTCACGCTCAGCACAACATACTCCTTTGTGTGAACTGCGCTTTTGCTTTGTTTCCCAAGCCAAGGATGAACAAAAGTTAGGCTATGTGATACTGCAAAAGGTAGTCACAGCAAGCATCGGGAGAGTATTTTCCCTTCCTTATTCCCGTCTCCCCATCAAATAGCACAAGTCAGTACAAAATGCCAACACAAGCTGATGATGGATTGTGTAGATGACAGCAGGGAGAACAACAGAGCTATACTCTAACCCAACAGTCTTGTCAACACAATGAAAATCCCAATAACGCAGGAGGCAAAAAGATCTTGGTCTGTTTTGATTGTAGGTTTCCCTTTGTATAGAGGAAGAGGACAATAAGGTGGCTGGAGTGCGATGATTTATTCTGATTTAGTTATGTGCTTGGGCATTTGCTGAAATGCAAGTCTCCCTGACACCCTCAGAGTTAAGTATTTGTGCACCTTTTCATTGACGAAATCCATATTCTCACATTTTATGCTTTTCATAAGTAATGTTATTGCTTCATTAGGAGTGAGAGACAGAAATATCAGTTGATGTCACTGGATGATTTTTACACTTTAGATAAACATTTTTTTTTATGTGTGTAAATTTTAAAAATTTTGTAGATACACACATCCCTATACGCTGTAAGGTCATTTCTAATTTGTTAATCGTAACAGCTCCAATATGATGGGTATTCTGTATTCATTCAAGAAGAGGTAGTCCCTTTCTCCAAGATATTCACACATAAACATCACGCAATTATGGAAGGAAACATCATGATATATTGGTGACAATTGCGGAGAAGTACTGTAACAGTGCAGACATACTGTTTATTTTGTTTCTCAGGATATATGTATGTTTGTGTGCTTGTGTACATTATCAAGTATAAGCACGCATGAGTGCCTACAGATTAATCTTATATAAAATATTAATAACATGCTACACTTTTTATTAGTCCATTATTTATATCTACAGGTGCTGTTAGTAGGAATCTCCGGTTTATAGTATATTTTCTACTCCTTTCTGAAATTCTGGCAAGTTTACAGTATGTTACAAAATGAAACCATGAAAATCTTCCTCTCCTCGGCTCTTTTTTTTTTTTCCCTAGCAAGTAGCAAATCTAAGCAAGTGGTTAACTGTATAGACTTTATCAGTATTATTTAATCCCATGTTCAGTTCCCAAAAGTCTATAAGCAATTTAAAATGTTCTCCAAATTATCCTCACATCACCCATTCATTAATCTCAGGAAGTAAATATTCAAAATTCTAAAGCTCATCTACATTTGTCAGGAAAAATAGTAAGTACAGCTTCTTCTCCCAGTTATTCTCTTGGTTTCACGTAGGTGTACAGACTTTGCATCATGTAAGTAGTCGTCTAAACCGGCTCATTCCATGAACATAAACAATTCTGAGATAATGTCCCTCACTACAACATTCATGCTAAGAAAACAAAGACATACCTGCATGCACAAAACATGTGGGGTTTTTTTTTTAATATAAACCAGAAGATTCAGTAGGACTGAGGGGATGGTCAGCAGTTTTTAAGACCAACCTCTTAGCTACACACAGTTTTTAAGGTTCTTAAGAGTGTTAAGAGTTTTAAGTTTAGACAATGCTAAAAAAAACAGCTTGGGAGAAGCAAAGTATTATGGTGGAAAACAGAATAATATAGATAAGGGGGATTGTTAGTAGAACACAACTTTAAGGGTTGTATGAACATGCAAAGCATTGTTAAATCTCAGGCACTCAGGACCAGCCCTCCGTCAGCGAGATGGATCAGCAGTGATACAGGAGCAGTCTTACAGCTCCTGGGGTGAAGGACAGGGCCCAAACCAGAGCCAAAAGAAAAGATACCTGCTTCATTCCTCTTTCCTATGCACAAGCCATGAGGACTCATCAGCACTTTTCAATGCCCTTCTGGGGCAGCAGTTTGGGAAAATAGCTGTGCGTTGCTGGACAGTGTGGGTGGGCCTCTGGGGCTGCAGGAGGAAGGTGTGAGCAGGATGTGTGTGGTGCGGGTTGTGTGTGTGAAGGTGTGGTGAGGGTTTGAAGCTCTGCCTGTGGTGTCCCACGAGTGGGCTCTGTGTGGAGCAGAGAGTGATGTTGGAAGAGGGGAGCTATGCTCCCCGCAGGAGGCGCTGGCAGGTTGTGTGTGTTGTGTGTCCACGTGTGTTGTGCTTTTACACACTTTGTTCCCTGGGTGTGTGCTGAGTTTGTGGCATGCCGAGGACTGCTCGGCATGGTGTGCACCCCGTGTGTGCGTGGCTCCGAAATCTAGGCTGAGGCAGGCCATGCCGGGACTGTGCGGATCACGACAGCCCACAGCTCGAAAACACCCAAT
>VUYV01000268.1:1013146-1017994 GCA_008711295.1 Anarhynchus alexandrinus
AGTAATGAGGGGAAAAAAAAGGAAAGAAAGGAAAGAAAGAAATCAGGTACAGAAACCCACAGAGAGATCACACAGTTTTTGCTTTGTTACACAATTCGCACAGGAACAATAGTTAAAGTGAACTGGAAAAACACAGTTCCTCTCATCGAACTCGAGTGCTCTGGCGAAATCTCACCGCCCCTGCCCCACGAAATGCAGAATAATTATCACTTTCATTGCCATTTAAAGGCGAGTTTCTCCTGAACTGGCGAGTTAGATCAGCAGTTACGTGGCCGGATAGAGAGACAACCAAGTAGTCTTGAGAGAAGTGTGTTCGCGCTCTACAGTTGCACGCACAAAGGTAAAAATACACATTTATATAGTATTTTTGTATGTTTAGCTGTATATTTATATAGATACGTACAGCTAAATTCGTATATATGTGTCGTGACACGCGTCTACCGACTTACAAAGTGTGCAGAGAAGTAGACAAAGAGCACAAACAACAGACGACCTCTTGGGCTTTGCCGGCTACACGGAGCCGTAAGGGTGTTGGAACAATGCGTGTGTCCGCACATAGGTGGGGATGAATATGCATCTGTGTGCACACACACACACAGGCACCCATGTGTGAGTGTGAGGCAAAGAACCATCCAAAAACCTGCCTAGGGCTTCTGGTGCACATCCGAAGAGCTCTCACTTCTTTATTCTCCTGCTACAAGGCTGATTATGTGGGGATCTTCGCCCTCCTTAATAAATATTTTTATTGGGACGATAAAAGACTTGAAAGGGTTGGGTTTTCTTTGGGTTTTTCCTTATGTTGGGGTTAAAAAAACACAACAAACCAAACCTAAATCTTTGCCCAGTGGAAATGTGTTAAAGACGCATTTTCCTCTACAAACAAACGAGGTATTGGACATGAAAGAGGCCTTTAAGGGTGTTAACCTACTCAACAGCCCGTGAAGAGTTAAGTAAATGCGGAGAGAGTCGGTGCATAATAAAAACCCCACTTTACAAAACAACCTTTACAGTCCTGGCTCTCTCCCCCACTTTCACCATATTGGCGCTGGCCCTGTAAGACCTTCCTTTTCAAGGCTCTTTTTTATTTTAAGTGTTCTGCCTTAAAGTGATTATGAAATCAATATGAAAAAAACTTGGCGACTGAGCATAAATTAAAGCGGTGATGGGAAAAGGTGTGACAGTTTTCTTTGTTGCCCATGGAAAATCTTTTTAGGGCACTGAAAGATGCCACTCCAGCTCCAAGACTGTTTGCATCTGTTAGGCTGACTTAAACCGCCCTCGAAACTATTGGACATTCACTTAAAATTCTGTGCAGGGAAAAGTATATTTACATTTGTTGCATTTGAAATGAGGCATATGCTGATGAACGTTTTAAAAAGAAAGACTAAGGAGAAAGGGGAAGACTGATTAGACCACAATTTTGGTTTAAAAGTATTTGTGTGCAGTCCTGTTTCTGTTCGCCACCAAAACGCTTCCCTCTAAGCCCAAGGTGATATTCGCAAGAGTCCAAGTTTGTTCCGAATCATCTCAATCATAACGACAAATATTAATATTTTCAACTTTTCACCGCTCAGTCTTTTCGATACCTTAATACACTCCCTCTGCTGTTCGGGGAAAGAGGGAGGAGGAAAAATAAAGAAAAGATTAGGTACAAAGACGTGAGTCTTTTACTTTTGAATAAAGTGTGATCGAAAAATTAATATTTTACAAAGAAAAGCTGTTTATTTTTTTCTTCTTTAAATAAATAAAAAAAAGAATGTGCATCTGACATGTTGTTTGGTCGGATGACATTGCATAAATGACCAGTTGAATGGCACTAAGTCGAAAATTGGATAAACTATGGTGCTTTTTTGCCCGGGACTTAGGCATTGTCTGCTGTCTTGCAAACGTTCCTAATCCCCTCTTTTGAAAAATACAAGGCTTTGTGCCTGCCAAAGAAAAAAAATTTGTACAGATACAAAAAAATCAGCAGCAGACGTGGTTATAAAAAGGAGTAAATAGGTTTTAGTTGGGCTGAGCAGTGAATGGCAGATTTTTTTTTTTTTTTGAGGGGGGTAACATAAGGAGATCCCTGAGAAAAATGTAAACAAAAAATGGCCATAGAGGATAAAATTATATAGTGAATTTTAATGGAGAAAGCTAGGTTTAAATAGTTAGGATTTCCTCCTCAGAGATATAAAAGATAACGTTCTTTGTTGTTGGGTTGTTGGATCATTTTCCTCCTTACAAAAAAAAAGAAAAAGAAAAAGAAAAAAAAAAAGATTTATTTTCTCCGATATAAATAGAGGTCTGGGGTGGGTTTTTTTGTTTGGTTGGTTTGGGTTTTTTTAAGGGAAGAAAGTAAACCTTCTTAGTTTTACAAACTTCGGGTTGTTTTTTTTCCGAGCCTTTGACCGCTACGTATTTTTGGAAAGACCACCATAGCCAGCTTTGTATGACTGGGAGCGAGATTTGGGGGAAAAGTAAGTACAGTAAATACGGTCCTGTTTGTCTCTCCCCGCTGATCAGAAGCCTTTAGTTCCTCAGCTCGTCGGGAGAAGGAAGGTTTGATTTTGATTTGGGGGACTTTTCGAATGGGGTGTTAGATAGAAGAGGGCGTTATTTGCAATTTTGGAGACAATTTTCATTAAAGCTACCAGCTCAATTTACCGGAGGTGAAGTTTTCGTGAGGGGGAAAGGATTTCTGAGCGGATAAAGCTGAGGTTTTGATACATAGAAATAGATTTATTTTTTTTTTTAATGGGTCCAGATGCCGGTTAGGGGGGAACAGATGAATGATTAGCCACACAGATAGATGAATTCAGATTTATCTGCTTGTACCTCTCTCCCTATTAACATCGAGATGGAATATTGCGAGGGATTTTTATCGTACTGAATATTTCTGAAGAACGTTTGCTCCCGTTTATTTCTTCCCTGCCTCATGCCTCGGAGTTGAACGGAAGGTTTGCCTTTGTATGTATGTCGGAAAGCAGATTTATCTCCTGCCCTGCCTTTTTTTTGTCTTTTCCTACTCCATCCCTTCCTTAACACATCTGCCTGCTCTGTCGGTGCAAGGTATTTAAACGGTTCCGTTGGCCGAAAGAAAGGAAAAGTTTAGGGAGAGCCCGAAGATGGGTTTGGTTTAGTTTAATTTCTGTGTGACTTTGGTAAGGGCTGGTGCGCGCACCCGCGGACCCGCACAGGCACACACGCACCCCGAGAGGTCCGGATGGGTCCCGCCGTCTCAGCCATCCCAGAGCCACAACCCACGCGGGGAAATCAGGAGCGAGATTTTTTGTTTGTTTGTTTGGTTGGTTGGTTTGGTTTGGCCAAGAAAGACCACTTGCTTTTTTTTTTTTTTNAGAAGGTGCCTCGAAAGGAGATCGCATGCTATTTACCTGCAAATCGTCTGCTCCCGAGGCTGCAAGCCCGAGGCTTGGTCCTGGCAGGAGTCTTTGATCTGGATGCATCCCATATTGGGATCCATGGCTCATAAGAGACAGGTCGTGGCGGCGGTAAGCATCTAAGCACCCCAGCTCTCTCCTCTGCTCGTCCAAGCAAGAGGACTTGAGCGCCCGCGCATTGTGCAGGTTGATAAAATCAGTGGGTTCCCCATGGTGGATCTGCTGGTAGTATTGCTGGGAGTGATGGAGAGAGTTCAAGGAGTAAGCGTCGGGGTTGACTGCCGGGTGGCTGTGTTGGAACTCGTAGTGGAAGGACTGGTGGTGCAGTGGGGTGTACTGGTGGTTAGTGGAGAAGTACGGGGAGGCGAACTCGGTGCCCGTGGTAGAGTAAGTGAGAGGAGATGAGGAGGAATAGGCGACGGTCGAGTTGGCCACAGACTCCAGGCATCCAAGCTGCATCAAACGGTAACTGTTTGATCCGTCATGACGTATCTGAAAGGAAGAAGTGAAAAGAAGACCCCAAAACTGGAGGTTTGTCATTGAAAACCCCGGGTGCGGTTCTTCCAAGCACGCTGTCCTGCATAGCTTCTCCCCCTGCAGAAGCGTCTAAGCCTGCGAGCGGCAACCCCAGCAACAAAAGATCCTTTCCTACCTTGGGCTGGTGCCATAAAGGTCTGTTCAAAACCCCATAAACAGCCCAGCCTGCCCTTAATACCGTCGAGCGAAAGGAATCCACGCACCGAAATAAAAACTAGCTATCATTCTATCTGTCCATCCATCCGTCTATCCATCCACCTCCTGATCACAGCTGTAATATCTGGGGCTGACACAAAAAAAAAAGTCATCAAACTACCGAGAATACACACAAGTCCCGTCCCTATGTTACAGCGTTACACATCGAGAAAGCTTTGCCGCCTGCTTGCCTTCCTTTCTTCCTTCCTTCCCTTCCTTTTTTTTTTGAACCCCTATTTTTCTTTCTTTTTAAAATAACGAATCAGATCCAAAATTCTCTCCCCCCCCTCCTCCTTTTTTTTCCCCGCGTTTCGAAAGAAAAGGGGAGTCCTGCTTTTTAGTGAGAACTCCCCATTCCTGGCGAGCTGGTGGTGATTTCTCTCCACTTCATTATATTATTAGGGGTATTATTCTGATTTTCGTTCTGGCAACGGTTTTAACGTGGTAATGAGTTGCCCTTTCTGGCGACAGATGTCATAACGAATTTTCTCTCTATACTTCTTTAAGTTATCTCTGAAGCCGGATTATAATTAAATGTAACGGTCCAATATGGATTTAAAAAAATGGAAACAACCACACAGGCACATCCACACACACATATGCACACACACGCGCACACACACATCCACACACACGCGCGCACACACACACACACACTCACACACACAAAATACCTCTGAATCGTGGACGAGACCTGGAAAGGTAGTTGACATTTTTTGGTTCTCCGAAAAGA
>VUYV01000268.1:1028974-1073778 GCA_008711295.1 Anarhynchus alexandrinus
AAAAAAAAAAAAAAAAAAGCCAATCTGCTCAATCCTCTGCCTGCAGGCAGACTCTAACGGAAACCACATATGCTTTGCCTCTCCCTATAAGAAATCTTCATTGGGGCATTAAAATACTTAAAAGGATTAGTCGTTAAATACTTGTACATTTGGTTTAATTCACTAGAAACGCTATGTCACAGGGTTACATCAGAAAGCTAGAGAGTTTTAATCTCACTTGCAGTATTTACCTAGATGTTTTATTCCTTCTGCTGCTTGTTACAGGGATAATATTAATATCCTACTTGTCCAGAGGGAGGAAGTTAAAAAAAAAAAAAAAAGGAAAAAAAGAGCTGTCTGCTGTCTGATGGTATAAAAATATCAAAGAGACTTTTAAGGTAAAACAAAACAAAACAAAACAGCATGAATTGGAGTCTGGCATTCCTTCCCACAGCCTGTTGCTTATTCCTGATGATGATGATGATGGAGGGGTAGCGAGCAGGAGGGTAACTTAGTAGTCCCACAAGGAGATGGAGGGTAACTTAGTAGATAACAAAAGTCTTGGGACATGGGAGATGGTGGCTTTGTTCAAAGCCATCTCCTTTTTTAGCCTCAGTTTCCCTGTATGACAGGTGTGCACCTCCTTTGTAATTCCTCTTTTGGAGGAATAGCTAAAAACACACTATTTTTGGGAAGGGGCTAAAAGAAGTTGTCTTCAACTGAGTAAAGGAAACAGGGGCTATAAATCCAATGAAGGCAGATACAGAAATGCCTTACTGTAAACTTCTCAATGGGCAGGGCAATTGGTGTGTAGGAGGACATTACCATGTGAGACTTGACTCTTTTTGTGACTAATGAGAGAGGATGGACTGTTACAGCTTGAACCTTCCCTCACATAGAGGTTTGTGTACCTTGTCCTGGCATTCCTTCTACAGCCTTACTGTAACTATATCCATTCAAAAAGACCTCAAGTAATGACGTATCAGTGAAATTCTTTGCTTTTCAAATCAAGAGTTACTTTACTCATATTTCAGACTGATTGGGTGAAAAAAATAAGCTAAGG
The DNA here is from genome assembly GCA_008711295.1 of Anarhynchus alexandrinus. Classification (NCBI taxonomy): domain Eukaryota; kingdom Metazoa; phylum Chordata; class Aves; order Charadriiformes; family Charadriidae; genus Anarhynchus; species Anarhynchus alexandrinus. The sequence goes on from VUYV01000268.1 coordinate 1,030,017, forward strand.
GTGAAGTTCTGGTCCCGTTTAAGTGAATGAACACATTGTCACAGATTTCTGTTAATTCCATAAGAAAAAAATCAGTGGAGTGGTACATATTTATTATTTCCAAGAAAGAAGCCCTGGATCTTTCATAGAAAGGAAAGAAGGGACTAAGACAAGTTCCATCACCATGTTCTTTGTTTGCTTGGCAGTGTCTGAACAGCGGAATGACCCATAGCCAACCGTTTTCATTGTATCAGTGGAGTTATCACCATTAAGAGCAGTCTTACTGGAAGTTCTGTTGTGACTTTAACAAGGCATAACCTGACCTTGTGGTAGTTCCTCTCAGACACCATCCTGAGTTAGGCAGCCTCCAGAAATAGCAACATAGAATGCTCTGTCAAAAAATATAATAAAAATACAGTGTCACTGGCTTTGTGTAGAGATACCAAAGAAAAACTACCATGCACACTCCCCATCTCCAAAATGCACACATATCTGCTAATAAACTGGAATATAATTTCAGTGCTGAGATTAAATCTCATGTTTTATCCAGGTGAGCTAAACAATACATTGTTCTACAGTGGTGAGGTATGGGGTGAGGTCTGGGTGAGACTCACCAAATTAGACACTCAGCTGTTTTGGATTCAGAAGAGAACATCCTATTCTAGGATTGCCCAATCATTCTTCTTGCAAACTATGGAAGCGGGGCATCCCTGGAAACTAACCAGAAGACTTTCTAAATACCTTTCTTAATGATGTAAGAAGCATAAGGAATACCATTCACTACACAGTGACTCAGGAGACATTTTTTTGCCTCTTATAATCTATTGCTATTATTTATCTGTTTATTTGTGGAACACCTCCCTCTGGTTTAGGGTGTTTTATATGTCTTAGACTTCTCAGCCTAATTAAATTTTTGGGGGTGTCTGAATATCACCCTGCCCTTGACATAAAGGTTTTTTTTTTTTTCCTGAGGCTTTGTGCCTTGTTGTGCTTTTTTCCCCCCTCAAAAGCAGAGAATGGTTTCCTGTATTCAAAGCATAAACGCAGCTGCCCACGAGACTGCTTGGATGAGGACTAGATAAGAGAGTTACATTAGGGCAGAAATTCGGGTCACATCATATCAAACTGAAAGCGTCAGGCCAAAGATAGGTTTGGCTAATAATATTTATACACTATCATTTTAAATGTGAAAACACCTCCTTCCATAAAAGAAATCTCCCTTCAGTCTCAAGTTGGTGCAGGTATTTTCAATAGGGTTATTTCACCGCTTGCTAAAATGCAATGCATTTGCATCTTCTTTGCATTATTTATTATTATCCTGCAGGCCAGATTGTCACACTAATCATGATTTATGTCACTGAATTTTATCAGCTTCTGCTAGCTTATATTTTCAAGTGGTGCCCCTGGACTTTAGGAAGAGAAATGTCAGTGCAAGTCTTTTACACCTGTTACACAGCATAGGTGGATGCTGCTTGTTGTCAAAGTCATGCAGAAAAATGTCTCTCCTTCAGCAGCAGCTCCTGGTATTGTGACCTTAACACATCCTTAGCAGACAGACTCTTTAATGCTTTCAAAGCCTTTAGAACCCTGTTGCAGGAACACTTTATAAGTTTATGCTTGACAGACCAAGGGGAGAATTTTCCAAGTCACTATGATGTGTGCTGCAATATGTGACATAGTAGGCAGTGCACGTGATTAGAGGACAACGGATGGTTGGGGTGGGGGTTGGTGAAGGTTTAGGGCTGTATGTGGAAGATCACTCCTTGTCTCTGCTACTGACTTTCTGTGTCACCTTGGACAAATCACCCACCAAGTTCTTACTACATTCCTCATGTTTTGCATGTGTGGTGTATCCATTTCTTCTTTTCTTTCTATGTCTTATCTCTTTGCAATATTAGCTCCTCAGGGTGAAGACTGAGTCTTGCTGTGTGGTTGTATGTTGCTGGAGAAAATGGGAACCTTGGTTTGAGCTTGAGGCCACCCAAAATACAAAGAGTAAAGGTTTTATATCTTTTTTGGGAAAAAAAAGTGTAATATACAGGATGAAACCTGGAATCATCCTGACTTGCTGAAGGACTTGCTCCACTTTAACCTATTCTGAGAGACTTTGCCATGTCACAGCTTGCCTGTAGGTCAGGCTCATATAAAGAGTATGAGTCTGCTACTGGAATTGGCGAACAAAGACACTCTATGGCTTGAAAAGGTGAAATGAGGAGTCCAATGAAAACTTTAGGCTTTGTTGGTTGGTCTAGACTGATAAATGAAGTACTGCCACCGTAGATCTGGCTATTAAAATTACAGCCAGGCCCTTGAACTGGCTATCAGAAAAGCAATATTCTTATGCTGTGGGAAAAGGTATTTCCTTTTCCTTCCTCAACCCAATAGGGCTTGAAGTTAGAAGTCCTTGTCACCTGTGCCGGTTCCCTATCTTTGGTCCCATATAGAATCATAGCATCATGGAATGGTTTAGGTTGGAAGTGACCTTGAAGATCATCGAGTTCCAACTCCCCTGCCCTGGGCAGGGACACCTCCCACTAGACCAGGTTGCCTATTGCCCTGGCTCCGAGTTCCTACCCACCTGGAACTTCTTTTCTAGTACACTGCTCCTGCTATACCTCCATACTACTGGTGGCATAAATCTACTTCAGGTGCTGATTAGGCTTCCTTATGTGAATGAGGAGTGAATTTCCTCTCATTTGCAATTTTGCATTGTTTGAAGTCCTAACCCAGGGCTGAGTTTTCTTTCAGCCACCAAGAGAGCAAAAGCTCTGATAAGAAATGGGAAGAACAAGTGTTTAAATGCCACATGGTCTGTGGAGTTGCATTTTATTTGCGTAAGTGGATCATCTAGGACATTTCTCTTAAATAACAGCATTCTAACCTGGGGTACCAGATATACCATTGGTGTAAATCAGCGCAACTTCCAAAGGACATGTGTTGATTTTACACCCACTGGACATGTGGCTCAGCCAGCCTGTGATTTTTAGCACTTAGTTTTCTTCATGAACAGAAAATAGCATTATCATTTGCCTGTGATAAGGATATCTTTAATCAGGAACTGGGATCTACTGTACCACTAGGTGCCAAAAAGACAGTCCTTAATTTAGAAGCATCTTGATGTGGCATAGAATTAGTCTATGAATGCAGGAAACTGAAGGAATAAAACAAAGTCTAATGAAAGAATAATAAAGTGTTCAATTTTATGGGGACACGACTTGTTTAGGGATATGTGTTTCTCTGAATTCCTTCCAGAGCAAATTTAACCATGAAGGAAGGTAATTATTTTGTTTTCTTGAACGTATATACAGCTGCAAACGTTATCAGGGAGCCGAATTCTGATCTCATTCCCACCACTAGGAATAAAGAGCAGGTCAATAGAGTAATGTTACCACAAAGCTAAGATGTGCATCTTGACTATTATTCTTGAACAGATGTAGAAAAGGAGAGTTATGGGTTTGATAGCCCAGATTTAAATTATTTCTAAGAACGTCCTGTGGAAAGAAAATGAATTTGAAAAGATAGTGTAAAGGAAAATTCATTTACATCTTTTGTGCAGAAAGAACCTGTTGAATGACATTTAAAAGAGGATTAAAGCTGATTTCTTACAAGCAGTAGAATAATCAGATTTCTAAGCTAAAGTGGAATTAAGGTCCTTCAATTCATCTGCAAAGCTGACTGAAGTTGAATCATCGTTCGGTAATTTACATGTCATTTACAGGGGCATTCATTGTGCTTTTAGTACTGTAAATATGATCTGAACAGCTTTTGATCTTTTGCAGCATTTGCAGGAACATATTATTGTTTCTGAGAAAAAAAAGGAAGAGTTTTATACAAAAAAAAATTCGTAACGCTTTTTTACAATGTCAAAACAAATGTGTCAACCAAATGGTAATATCTGCACTGGTTTCATTTATCTGCACACGGTGGTTGTGAGGTTTAATGATTGTTTGTCACAAAAATACATTTTAAGAGAAGCAAGCAGATTGCTGAGTAGCAAACATGTTTTATGGAATATGTAACATTGTAAACACATTTCTGTTTCAATAGGATTTACAGAGGATTGCAAAATGAATGTGTTCATACAAAATAAGAAGGAGACAAAGCTTATATTTTCCTGTCTGCGTGTTTTGCATTCATTTGTTCTTACTAGAGGGATTCATTTGCTACCATTAAAATTCACACCTTCGTACCTTTTTTTGTACTGGACAAGTCTCACCTTTGAACTGGGACTAATTTTTCTGACATATATTTGACCACAGCTCCCATAGCAAGAAAACCCTCACACATTTCCCACAACTGCCAACCTTGTTTATCCTGTCAATTCTCTCTTGAAGGATCAGATCTTTAACTGTGCCAAAGCCCAGGGAAGTCAATGAAAAGACTCCCAAAGGCTTTGAATCAGACTCTGGCAACAAAGCACCAGTAACTTCAATAGAGTTACACCAATTTACTCCAGTTGAGGATTTGACCTGGATTTTAATACTGCACTCATCACCATTCTGAGATTCATCCTCAACACTTCTTGGAGGCACAAAAAAAGAGATATTCTAAAACCAGAGTTTTGGCTGGGAGTAAGGTAAAAAAAGGTAGATTTATTCAGAAAGATAATAGCTCAGTCAAATAATTTATTAAATAAACTATTGGGAAAGTTTGGATATGCTTACGGGACGATGATGTCTTAGAACAAAACTCTATCTGTCTGTATAGCACTGTTGGCAAGGATTATAGAGGGAATAGTGATAACATTTATCATATGTTATTGACAACTGATTTATTCTGAGATCAGTCACATTAATACCTGGAGACCTCTGTAACGCTTATTTTTTGTCCGTCACATTATTTGCCTCTTTTTATTGACAAAGGTTCAAGAGTCCTTTCAGGAGTGTGACACAGTAGCCACACAAAAAAGACACCAGTGGATCATCAGTCAGATAACACACATAGCTTTAATGTTACCATTATAAGACTCCATCTTATGACACAAAAGCCCATTAAAAGAACATAATCTAATACTAATTATCCTTAAATGGATATCTAGATTCCAGCCAATGGAAATGGACAGACGCATCCACAAGTTTTTTTACCCTGTTCACTTCAGGCCCCAGTTTTAAGATCTGATGAATCACCTTTTGGAGTTTCTGCATCATTCCACTGATGGTAGAGAGCATAATGAGCACATAGTATCAATTTTCTTTTTAGGGGGCTGAAATTTGGCAGATTGAATCCCAACAATGCTGATTTAATTCGCTATTTACTGGCAATCATGTTTATAATCTTAGGAGCTATGGCGTCTGACACTGGAGGTTTCCTTTACCTTAATAGTAGGATGGTCACTGGATTTTAAATTTTAAGCCCTCATTAAGCCTCAGGTCATATTTCATTAACAAGGATTCATAATCTGAAAGCAAAGCAGTTCTAATTTGGTCAAAAATACTGGATCACAATCTGTCCACTATATGAAAAGCCACAAGCTTAATGTTTTGGAGTGACCTAAAAGGCATATAGAGGTGAAAATCCCTTTGACTTTTTTAGACTCAAAAGACTATGAAATCCTATCAGCTTTGAAACCAACACCTCATATCTGGCTTTAAATATCCTTGCTCCAGTTTAAAGCATCACAACACATCCGAAATTCATGTCAATGTACACTGATGTTCATACTTATATTTCACATATGTCTGCCTAGGAGAGGTCCAGGTAATTCAATTTCTTTCTCCAGTTCATGCAACTTACCACTCCCTTCGCTTTTCCTGGAATATTTGGAGGATTTATTATCAGTTTAAATCCATTAACTATCAGATTTAGATGTGTAAAACTCCTCAATTTCCTAAATGACTGCTTGCATACCTGCTCAAAATTTAATCTTCTAGAAATTTTTGTTGTCTGTTTTCATTTCATCATCTTAAAGGTGAGTTTTCCTACAGTGTCTGTCTGTTTCTCCCTTGTGTCCTCAGGTTTTGTTCCCTCCATCAGCTTATGGTGGCATCCAGCACGAATAGGATGGTGGTGGTATCACTTGCACAATATTCATAAGACTTAGCACACTCTCACCCATACCGGATTCCTATAGCATATGCACAACATCATCATCATCTAGTTCCATCCAGCCACTTATACATCAGCCAAGAATTCTACAACATCTGGTTTGATGGTTAGTTCCCTCATATGGACCACTTGCAGGTGAGTGACCTTTTCTTCCTTCCAGAAACTTGCTCAAAGGCAGCAGGAGCTTATCTCAGAGGTGCCATAGCTGACCTGTTCTCATATGGACACTGATTTCACATCCAAAATGTCTTCTCCCTGTCTTCTCTCTTCTCTTTCTTCTTTGTCTTTCAAGACATGCTCAGATCTTATTTTTGGAATGTAACAATCAGTCTCCTAGCATTGCTTGCTCTCTGTTAAATGAGCCTTTTTGGGTTATCAGATTCTGGTAGTCCTGTCTCGGCAACTTGGCAGTGCTCTGCAGTATGCCCACAAAGACTGACTGTATCTCTATGTCATGCTATATCTATAATACAGTAAAGAAATTTCCCTTCCCCAGGAGCTGAAGGAATAAGAAAGGACAAGTGCTTGCAGCGAAGAAGAGACTATGAGACAGGAACATCCTTTGCCATGATCAAGTATCCTGTGTATCTGGGGTATGACAGGACAGAAGAGTGTATGGTATCTCCAGGCACAGACAATCCATGTACCTGACATCTGGATGTCAGGCAAGAATAACTGAAGCAGTCAGTTGGATTTAATTCTTCAGAGTTCAGAAATGAAACAAGACATAGTCACTGTTGTGTCTTTCTCCATACAGGTGTCATCTTGGAAAGAAAACTAACCCTACTTTTCCTGCCTTGTTGGTCTGAATACAGGCATCGTGCCCTAAGACCTTCTTCATTGCATGGCTAAAGGTTAAAATGAAGGTATGGGTGGAGGAGATCTTTGGAGATGTGTGAAAGCATGAGTTTATGGATTGTTTTTTTCAAAGGTCTTTGTGTGTGTATGTGCACGGACATGTGTGTGTGTAAAACACTAAAAAAAGGCCAAGTGTCTGACTGCCCATGCTGGGAGCACATCTTTCTACTGTTTGGGAAGATATTGATGTTTCTGAGAGAAAAGTGGCCATAAATAATAGGAAAAATGCTGAATTTATGGTCTTTTTTTTTTATTATTATTATTTGCTTGTCCCATCCGTCTACCTTGTCAGAGGAGTTGGTCAGGATTGGAAGGGACCTCTGGAGATCATCTAGTCCAACCCCCCCACCAGAGCAGGGTCACCTACAGCAGTTGCACAGGATGGCGTCCAGACGGGTTTGGAATGTTTCCAGAGTGGGAGACTCCCCCACCTCTCTGGGCAGCCTGTGCCAGTGCTCTGCCACCCTCACAGGAGAGAAGTTCCTCCTCATGTTAAGATGGAACTTCCTATGTTCAAGTTTGTTCCTGTTACCTCTTGTCCTGTCACTGGGCACCACTGAAAAAGACTGTTCCCATCTCCCTGGCACCCTCCCTTTAAGCATTTGTAAGTGTTAATAAGATCCCCCCCCAATCTTCTTTTCTCTAGACTAAAAAGCCCCAAGTGCCTCAGCCTTTCCTCATAAGAAATATGCTCCAATCTCCTCATCATCTTAGTAGCCCTTTCCTGAGCCCTCTCCAGCAGTTCCCTGTCCTTCTTGAACTGGGGAGCCCAGAACTGGACACAATACTCCAGATGTGGCCTAACCAGGGCAGAGTGTGTGTGTGGGGTGACCTCCCTTGACCTGCTGGCCACACTCTTCTTGATGCACCCTGGGATGCCTTTGGCCTTCTTGGCCACCAGGGCACATTGCTGGCTCATGGTTATCCTGTTGTCCACCAGGACTCCCAGGTCCAGGTCTTTTAGTGACCATAAATCATCAGAGGCTTTATATGTGGTGGCTCATCTCAAGCAGATGGGCAGCTCAAGTATAACTTTTGGCTGCCCCAAGAAAACCTCATACTGCTCATTTGTTTCAATGAATATTGATATATGACTCATATCCCTTCAGCATTTCTTCAGATCCTCAGCCCTCAAGTGAGTACCCCAAAGGAAATCATTTACTTGGTCAGATTTCCACAGATTTTGTGACAGAAAACAGAATGTCTTGTGTTTTATTATCAATCAGCTGAGTTAAGCTGTAAGTGACCTACAGGAGTTATCTTGGACACCAGCAGGGCCACAGTCTTCATTACTAGGGTTCCCCCTTGGCTGAATCCTTTTCAGCAATTTTCTAGAAGATATTTTTGGTGGTTAAAGGAACTAGAAATGCCTCCACCTTGCCTGCTCCATATTGCCTTTGAGTTTTACACCGTTGTGAATGAATGGCTGTTTTCTGCTTCTTGTCTACCTTAGCATCTGTTTAGGCTTGGGTGAATTGGCCCTTGAAGATGTCTGCCTCTCCAATAACTCTAGAGGCATCCCACATGCTTGCCTAGATGAAACAAAACATGTGTCTTTCAAATGGCTCTGTTTAAACGGGGTGAATCCCATCCTAAGTTGGCAATTTTATATTTTGGAAGTTGCAAATACGAAACTTTCCCCCATTTCGTCCGCTCTTAATTGTTCTTTTCAGTGCTTGTTGGTACTTCGTGTTCCTTCTTCTTGCAGATGACTGCCACCTGCTTTTCATTTACCAAACAAATAGATTATGGCACCATTTCAATGGAGTGATTTAATATTCTATTTCAAGAGAAATTCTCCTCAAGTTTTTGGCTTTGATTCATTGATGTGGGGAAATTGCTGTGCTAGTAATTATGGTTTTTATAAAGCATCTAAAGACCTTTAGAGAGAGTTGCCTGAATTGATTGTTTCTCTCATTGGTAATACTACTCAATACAATAAATGACTCAGGGGTGTTTTATAGCAGCCCTGACTCACTTCTGCCTTGCTTTGGGTTTACGGTATTAATACAGTTGAACAGCCATTGCACTACCAGAAAGCATAACAAATGGTGCTGTGGTTAAATAGAAGCAGTTGGATTTAGGAAACCAGGGTTTGACTTTATCTTTTGTATGTAAATGCCCATCCTTACCATCATTATATCATTTTCCAACCATGGGTCCTTTGCTGATCATCAGACCTGACCTCATAATTGAATTGTCTCGATTCAGTGCAGCTCACTGAGATCACCATTTAGGATAGAGGTCCATCATTACTGTTGGTATCCTTGGAGACCTGTCTCAGGTGTGTAGTACTGAGAAAATTTTGCTCGAAATAGTTTTTACTTCATGAGTAGTATTTGGTGCAACCACTTAGTAATTCCAGTCACTTTTTTCTGTCTCTTCCATTAGACTGAAAATCTTGACCTCTTGAAACCAGGGAAAAAATCTTGCTTGGAAAAATTTTCATAATTTAGGAAGGGAAAAATGGAAAAGATCTAAAATATTAGGTTCAGATGTCAATCATACCATGGTGGCTTCCAGGCTTATACATCTCTCTTACCAGATAAGACCTCGTTCTTCTTTTAGATCTCTTTTTTTGGAACTATTACCTGAGAATTATATAGATTGTTTCCCTTTTCACCAACTGTGGTTGTAGAAACCAATTTTGTCCTCTTTGGAACACCTAATCGTAGAACTCACATCCACAGAAATGTTGTATTTACAGGAATATAAATATAAATATAAATATAAATATAAATGGGAATATAAATATCTAGGCTAAATAATACCAAAATGTATTATTACTACTTGGTTTTTTTTTATTCACTCTTCCTAGATGAATTTGAAATTTAGTAACTACTTAGATTAGAACTGAAACCAGTATCAATCTACATTCAATTTACTGCTAATCATGTATTTGTTGTAAGAGCTTCTGTGTAAGGAAAAAATTCTGAGAGCAAGAACAGAATTCACACCATTTGTGAATATTTGAGGGACATCTATTTTCGCTGATGAGTCCTGTCTCATAATTGTGTTTTTTGACTGTAATTCCCAAGTGGAGAAAACTGATGTACGCATATATATGCACACATACCCTCACACTACACACTTTGCCAACTAAATGAGAAAGACTGATTTTGTATAAATTTTTGTATGATATTCCAAGCAACACAAGACACTCTACCATCTCTTAGCATGCCAACAAAACTGTTCTCTGAAGACTAAAGAAAGTGGCAATTCTTAGCTGAATTCATCCTCATCCCTTACTTTGGTGAGTCACCAGTTTAATATCTCTCACATTAACTCAAGGGAAGTTTATATTGACAAAAAAACCCCACAAAAATATCCCGGGTCACTCCCTAGCTGGTGGAAACTGCAGAAGACACTTCATTTTCCCTTCCTGCTATCACGGCAGGCTGCAGGCATACACAAAGCAATCAGTGTCCTAAGGGAGCAGATGCCAAAGCCATCTCACTTTCTACTCTGCCCGTGATTTGCGACTAAGAGTGGAGTGGAACCAGCCTTAGTGACAATGGAACATTTCTAAAGCTGGCCAGATTTACATACCAAAATTCAAAATAAGCCTTGTTCTTAATTACTCTGTTAGACTATTGGCCACACTATAGCAGCAATTCATTAAAATTCTTAATCTTCAATCCTATTCACCTGGTAAAATGACAATATAAATTTGTCTGGACTTGAAAAATGAGATTATCACAGTTAAGATCATGCTTATGTAGTTGACTATATCAGGACCTAAGCTCTAATGAGGACAAAAGGGTTTGCACAGGTGTAGCTGAAAGAAGAATTTGGCTTTGGGTTGCCATTCGGAAAAGCAAGGTCTTTTTTTATGACAACAATTTACCTTCCCCAATCAGAGTTAGGCTAGTTAGATTATTTCCTGAAAACAGAGATGCTTGGGAAAAAAAAAAACAACCTCTTTTTCCATTACAAAGAGCACATCAGCCAAAGATTTAGAGTAAACTGATTATAAGTCTTTAAGAGGTGCAACACCAACCACATAAGTGGAAACAGGAGAGAAAAGATACAGTACCAACCAAATTTGTGCAATAATTAATCACAAAACACTTTGCCTTCAAACTGAACTACAGCAGCACAGCACCGGGTGAATTTTATCCTCAGAGTCCTACTTCGCATGGGGTACTGTGAGACTTAATTAATGGGCCTTTGTATTGTGGTTGGACATCCTCAGATAAAAGAAATTGATACAGAAGTGGAAAAACAAACAAACGAACAGAAAGGGAAACAGGAAAATAATAAATCTCTACATGAGCTTGCCAGAGTTAAGATGCCATTGTTTCAGCTGTGATTAAAGGATACAAGCGTTAAGAAACTGCAGCAGTGAGCTTTCTCCGTGGCAGAACACTGTGGTTTTATGACATAAAATAGGGTTGTTGAGTTGATTAGCAACAGTGTCCCTTAAAAAAAAAAAAAAAAGCAGCTTCCTATTCACATTCAGCTTAAATAATTAAAATGGTATTTACAAATGCTGCTAAGATCTTTTGTTATTTCGTTTGGCATGTGTTGCCTTTTTTTTTCGTAGGGCTAATAAGAAAATTGCAAACATACATTATTCTTCACCATTCTCCACTCACTTTCCTCCCACTGGCAACCAATCTACCAGAATTTTCTTCCATTCCCATTAATTGGTCCTTAGAGAGTCTCCCTCGCATACCTTTGCAGTGACAGTCAGTGAACATTTCTTAGTAATACTGAGTCAGAAGCCCTGTGATAGCTCGCAAGTCACATATTGAACTGGAGCTGTACTACTCCCTTCCATTATGTTTAATGCATGAGGCTTCTTAAATGGCATGGCTCAGGTGATGGATCATACTTTTACTTCCAGAGTATCATGAGTTTCTCTGGTTATTTCTTTAAGATATTTATATATATTTTTTTTTCTAATATAATGATTGCCTGGCAGTCCATATCAAGTACAATAGCATGGCAAGCAAGATAGCCTCATGTCTTTTGAAGCTGCAAAATCGCAATGTCTCAAGCGACCACAGCTCTACAGGGGAGAGGCAAAAAAAAAAAAAATTAAATAAAAAATAATAGCCATATCTCCCAGACACTGATATTTTTAACATGTCTGAAAATTTTGGACTGAGAAATTTCAGTACAGTACGGAATCCACAGGGTCTTGCAGAATTCAAGTAATCCATGACATTTTTTTATTTTAAATGTATATTGCTCAGCAGTGCTACAAGGTCCCAGGTGAAATCAGGTGTCTGCTGCGCACACTGCTGTACATAGACATAGAGAAAAAAAAAAAAAAAGTCTTCACTACGCCAAAATCTTCATAATCAAAAGAGGTGAGAAAAGGAATTATTCCCATTTTTCAGAGGACAAATTAACATGCAGGATGACGAAGCGTTATTCAGAGACAACCTTCTATATATGTCCAGTTTATTTGTTTTGTGGATTTTAGTAAGTTAGGTGCTGAAAACAGCTGGGCGGTTCAGGCTGGTGCAAGCTTCCTGTGGCTGCTGTCAAAACACAGAGGTTAGAAACCGAGGGTGAATTTTTTTACATGTAAGTGTAAGAGTGGGAATAATTTCACCCACCTCTGGGTGCACTGAATCTACAGTAAGTCTTTGCCCACTTGATTTTCGACTGCCAGTCCAGAAAGGTGACAGTACAATCAAGTCGCGTCACATCTGCTAGCCCCAGACAGATGTCTGACACCCTGTGTCTGAAATACCTCTTTGTGCTCTATAATGGATTTTGAGCTCTAATCTAAGGAAATTAGTTAGATTAACTATATAACTATGGAGAGAGCCAATTGAGAGTATTAGACACCTCCAAGAGCTGATTTAGTCCTTCCTAATAGAGGTATCTGGAAAAGATGGGATGGTTCACATTCTGGAGGTGCCTAGCCCTTTCCATGGAGAGGAGAGGAAGGCTAGAAGCTTGGCATACAGAGGATGCATATCACTGAGGTACCTAAATTCATCTGAAACCCTCCTCACATGACCAATAAAAACCAAGCAGATAAAGCTCCTTTCCCTTTCTTCTTCTCCTTCTCCTACACTTAGGATCAGAGTCATGGAAGGTCACCTGAAATTTTTATCTTAAGATACATAAAGACGGTGAGGTGTTATGAAAGAGCAGTGCAGTTCTATATATCAAGAAATACATTATCTAATACATTTGACTGCAGAGCTTTTGATAGAAGGGGCTATAACTAACTTTATGCCTGTGCAGAAGTTCTCACCTTGAGTTGTTACCTTGCTAAGGCCCCTCTCTGCTGTTGCAGGGGGAGTGATAAATATTAATATTGTTGGAACCTATAATTTGTGATCCAAGGGTGAAAAGTATTCATATTACAACAGAATGGCTTTTTAAAAAAAAATATTATCAGGAATCACAGCTGTTACACAAAAAACCCAAACATCTTTATTGTTATATATAGGAAAGCTAAGAATCAGATAGTGGACAAATATGTTACCGCCCATATTACTTCCTGTGCTCTTCCTCAAGATGGATTGCATCTACCTTCAGCTTCTCTTCTACCTATAAAGAGTGCCTGGGAATAAGGTGATGGGCTCCAAGATGCAGCTGGAAACAGTAATTTTGTTGATAGCAATTGTCACTGTGCTGAGTTCCCTTATGGATGGTTTTCATCTGTGGATTGATAATGCACAGATCACTTTTTGTGGTTGGCTTCTCAAGGTGGTGAGGAAATGTCAGTGTAGTGATGTATGACCTTTTTCATCTTAACTCCTATGGGTCTTCACGCTAGGAGGCAGTCACTGAGAAAGTATCTTGAGTGTGAGATGATGCGTTTAGTTTCTGTACAGCAAAGGGCTACAAAGATGATGAGGGGATTGGAGCATTTTACGAGGAAAGGCTGAGGGACTTGGGGCTTTTTAGTCTGGAGAAAAGAAGACTGAGGGGGGATCTTATCAATACTTAGAAATCCTTAAAGGGAGGGTGCCAGGGGGATGGGAACAGTCTTTTTTCAGCAGTGCCCAGTGATAGGACAAGAGGTAATGGGCACAAACTTGAGCATAGGAAGTTCCATCTTAACATGAGGAGGAACTTCTCTCCTGTGAGGGTGGCAGAGCACTGGCACAGGCTGCCCAGAGAGGTGGGGGAGTCTCCCACTCTGGAAACATTCCAAACCCGCCTGGATGCCATCCTGTGCAACTGCTGTAGGTGACCCTGCTCCGGCAGGAGGTGGGACTGGGTGAGCTCCAGAGGTCCCTTCCAACCCTGACCATTCTGTGATTCTGTGATATATACAAGAACACAGTACAAAGTACAAAGAACAAAGACAAGTACTTGCTTGTTTCAAAATGCCTATGAAATTATTTGATTTGGCCCAGTTGGGTTTTATTTGGCTCCTATACCAACATATTAAGCAGAGCCAGGGTTTGTTCCTAAACACTGGAACTTGGTCATCTGTACTTTTTAATTATTAATGGATCATTTTGGCCTGATCCAGCTAGCAGTCTCTGAAATAATTCCTAGGCATGGTCAAGAGTTAGCATGAGCGAGAGATCATTCTCAGCAGGTAATTTAGGTGTTGTCAGTGTGTTTTTAAAGGATGTGGCCAGACTATCCCTGGTGATCTCAAAGCCAGAGAATAGATCCTGAGACTCTTTAGTATATCCATAAAGATTCAACTATTTGAAATCCGAATAAAATAAAAAGAAGATATTTTCCCTCTTTTATAGGCACATATCCAGAGATTTTAAAAATATAATCCATATTCAGTGTTTTAAGAGGAAAATATTAAACTCCCTGCCAATATTGCATGGGAAAAGGTGCTGGATTCACACACATGTATACCAAAGTTGTCCCCCTAATGACTAACCGCTATCAATATTCTTGGTGTGCGTTTGAATCCCAGATGTTTGGGTAAAATTCCCGTGCATAAGAATACAAACCTTTATCAAAAATGGCCGGTGACCCATGCAAGGCTGCATGACTAACATCACCAGGACATTCTGGTTGCTGTAGCCAAAGGCAGCAGCATGGCCAACATCAGGATTAGTTACCTTGGCTCCCCCAGTTTCAGCCTGGATGATTATGTGACAGCTGGGTCAACTTGCCTTTGGCATGAATCTGGAGGGAGGATTCATTCTGTACCACAGGTTTATGGCGAAATGCCTTAATCATTGCTACGGCTCCTCATGAATCGCATAGTTAAGAATGTCAGTTATGTTTTGGAAAAAAAAAAAAAAAGTTTCCTGAAGTTGCANCTGAAGTGGCACTGTTTCCTTCTTTCCCTCTTTTCTTTTTCACTCCTTACATCCTTGTAACAAAAAATTGGTTGTTATTTTTGAGTCTAAGACATGACTTTTACAGTTTGTGTAAATCAGTTGTTTCTAAATTCAAAGTATTTATGATTTTTTTTTTTCCCCACTTTTTTTCAGGTGCCCATCTCTTCTCCCTGGGATCCTGTGATAGGATGCTTCGAGTGGTTCACAGCTGCACCAGGGGAAGTTTGGACTGGACATTAGGAAACACTTCTCTACCAAGAGCGTGGTCAAGCACTGGAACAGGCTTCCTAGAGAGGTGGTCGATGCCCCAAGCCTGTGAGTGTTTAAGAGGCATTTGGACAGTGCCCTTAACAACGTGCTTGAACTTTTGGTCAGCCCTGAATTGGTCATGCAGTTGGACTAGATGATCATTGCAGGTCCCTTCTAACTGAAAATTGTTCTGTTCTGTTCTGTTCTGTTCTGTTCTGTTCTGTTCTATTCTATTCTATTCTATTCTATTCATAGAATCATAGAATGGTTAGAGTTGGAAGGGACCTTGAAGTTCCAACTTGAAGGTCCTTGAAGACCTCTAGTTCCAACCCCCCTACCATGGGCAGGGACACCTCCTACTAAACCAGGTTGCTCAAAGCTTCATCCAACCTGGCTTTGAACACCTCCAGGGATGGGGCAGCCACAACTTCTCTGAGCAACCTGGGAAAGGGGCTCATCACCCTCACAGTGAAGAATTTCTTCCTACTATCTAATCTAAATCTCCCCTCTTCCAGTTTAAAACCATTTCCCCTCATTTTATCACTACATGCCCTTGTAAAATGTCCTTCCCCAGCTCTCCTGTAGGTCCCCTTTAGGTACTGGAAGGCCTCTATAAGGTCTCCCCGGAGCTTTCTCTTCTCCAGGCTGAACAACCGCAACTCTCTCAGCCTGTCAAAAAAATATTCTATTCTATTCTGTTCTGTTCTGTTCTCTTCTGTTCTGTTCTGTTCTATTCTATTCTAATTCTGTTCTGTTCTAAAATCTTCTTCTACATCTACAGCAGAGGCACATTTTGAAAATATCATCCATTAGGGTGAGGAAATATATTTGAATTCTCCACTTTGTATATTCAAGGTTTACAACTTCCATCTAGTGAAGTATTGTCTTTCAGTTTCTCATTTGAGTTTGGATCAGGTTGTGAAGACATTTAGTCACTACCAGTCAGCTAATGTGTGGTGAGGTCATCTGCAAGAGAAATTGAATGTAAAAACCAAGAGGGTGGGGGTAGGATGAGAAAGTATAGTGATCTTAGACATTAAATCTCATGGTGCTCACACTTTGTCTACAATGTTTAATAATTGCCATTAAAATGACCTGTAGCAAATCTGCATTGGAGCTATTTTAGTTGAACCACAGTGTTTTAAGGCATGGTATGTATAATAAGGTGAAATTTGATGTCTTAAGCATAGTTGGGAAAAGTTGCCAGATGAACCAGTAGAAATTACAGCTACTTGACATTAATCATGTGCACAGCGTAATTTTCTTTTAGGGACCATATTTTTGAGATGGAAGTTTCTGATGCCTAAATTGGGAGCTCCGTGTAAGTCATTAATGGAAAGGCATCAACAAACTATGGGTCTCACCTCACATAACTCTGGCAATCAAAACCCACCAGGTATTCATCTAAGTGTGTCATACTGACTCCTTCTAAAGCTGAGAGAGATAGTCCACAGGGAACTGATTTCTACCCTTCTGAGATGCTCTCCTATGTAGTACTGAGTTGTAATCTAGAACTCTTCTCTCCAACTAGAGAAGGGAAATCTAGGCACCTCTATTAAGTACCTGATGTTAATTGGATGTTAAAAATTTATATGGCTTCAATGAAAGGCTGGGAAAGTTCACAGAGGAGTAATCCACAGGGGTTTCCTTAATGTGTGGATAACACAACCCAAGAATTTTATTGGCCACGAATTGCCGAAGGATGCAATAGTACTCAAGGGGAGTACTATCTAATCTTGTTCCATCCTCTATTCTTCTCAAGGCACCTGTTTTGGGGCCATTTTTTAGAGACAGGTATGGAGATATATGAAGATGGAGATGTTTGATCAGGCCCTGTAAAACTCTTCTTTCTTTCTGATCTGAGCCTACTTGTTTGTGCTGGTCCTGATATATCATATCTCATTCATTCCCTAAAACTGAGTGATATGGGACAGCACATTGCAGTAAATCAATCATATGACGCTTATCTGATAGTGTCTGAAATTATCACCATCGTAACTCTTGGAGTTAGACTGTTGTAGAACATGTTAGTCTAACGCTGTCTCTGCTTGCTGTTTCTATCTTAATGTTGGCCATTTTGGAAAAAGTCATTACACTGTAAAATTGATGTGCATTTAGAGCTGCTGTCTAAATGACTGTTAAATGCAAGTGTTGCCTCATTTTGTAGTGTGTCTCATCTGTGGGTTGAATCACGGCTCTTTGGAGCGGGATGGGGAGGGGGGGGGAATCAGTGATTCATTTGTTTTGCAGTTATTTTTCTTCCTCTCAAAATATGACTCAAATGCCTCAAAATCATTTGAAAGATACCCCAAATAGAGTTAATTTAATGTAATGATACTGTCTGAAATGTAAAGGCCTACCTCTGAGCTACTCACCCCAGGCTTCTTTTGTGGTCAATGGAGAGGAATAGGTATCTCGAGGCTGTAACTGATCTCACCAAAAGTAGAGCGTTCAAGTAGGTCAAATGAATCAAGCCTGAATGTGTCTGTTTCCTTCAAGGGCAGATGTAGATGTCTACATTAGAGAAGTCTAAAGTACCCCTTGAGTGCCATTCCATCCTTCAACAGTTCAGAGGTACAAGTGATGCTTAGCTAATTCACAGTCAGATTATTCTGTCTGAGTTCCACTAAGATCATAAGAACATAAGAGAGATTTTACTGAATCTCACCATCTATCTCAGCATGCTGTCTCTGACAGCTGTCGAAAAGCAGATGCCCAGGGAAGAGCCATAAAAACAGGGCAAACATATCATATTTCCTCCAGCTTCTTTCCCAGCCTCTAACCATCTGTAGCTTCAGAACTCTCTAAGCCCGACATGTTTTTGATGTGTTCAGTAATCTATGAATGTGTCCCATCTTCCTGCAAACCAATGTTAAAGACTTAACCATGCGCAGCGTCCTTCAGTAAGGAGTCTCTCAGCTGAACCGCGGGCTGCGTAATGAACTTCCTTTTGTGTGCTTTGTTCTTGCCTTCTGCTAGTTTCATTTGAAACAGAGCAAAGTGATCTCTGGAAGATAGTTGGTGTAAAAAGGCAACCTGCTAGTTTTCTTCAACCTGAAGCCTGCAAATGTTGTTGGTGGTAGACAACTGTGTGCTCCAAGTAACCTATTCTGACTTTTGTGTGCCCTTTCCAGACACCCTGGCTGCTGCTGGGCATCTGAACCGGGTGTTCTGAACTACAGCCCGACAGACATTTCTTTATCTGTTGTTAGAAAAAGGTACTCACGTGTTTTATGCCAGTCTCTAGAACTATTTAAGCTATTATTATAATCATATTATTATTATTAACTGTTAAATGTTACAAAG
This sequence comes from Anarhynchus alexandrinus, assembly GCA_008711295.1. Lineage (NCBI taxonomy): Eukaryota > Metazoa > Chordata > Aves > Charadriiformes > Charadriidae > Anarhynchus > Anarhynchus alexandrinus. The sequence goes on from VUYV01000268.1 coordinate 1,048,688, forward strand.
AGTGTCTTGTCCTGCTCTAATTTCAGTGCAGCAGAACATCGTCCACACTCATTGGGATGTGGCACTGCATGCTTTATCTGTTCTTAACTACTACTTTGGTTTTGTTTTCAAATTTCATTTGCCAAAATTGCAATTGTTAAAATGTCCATCCATTCTGTTCCATTTTCTCCTTAAAATTCTGGCATTTATTCACAGTTGTTAACCCAAGCACTTGCTTCACTTGCCACAAAAATGATCAAAGGGCTGGAAAACCTCTGCTGTGAGGACAGGCTGAGAGAGTTGGTGTTGTTCAGCCTGGAGAAGAGAAGGCTCTGGGGAGACCTTATTGTGGCCTTTCAATACTTAAAGGGGGCTTAAAAGAAAGATGGGGACAGACTTTTTCGCTGGACCTGTAGCAATAGGACAAGGGGTAATGGCTTTAAACTAAAAGAGGGAAGATTTAGACTAGATATAAGGAAGAAATTTTTTATGCTGAGGGTGGTGAAACACTGGCCCAGGTTGCCCAGAGAGGTGGTCGATGCCCCATCCCTGGAAACATACCAGGTCAGGTTGGACAGGGCTCTGAGCAACCTGATCGAGTTGAAGATGTCCCTGCTCATGGCAGGGAGTTGGACTAGATGACCATTAAAGGTCCCTTCCAACCCAAACTATTCTATGTTCTGTGATTCTGTGGTTCACAATTGGACTTCAGAGCTGAGTAATAAATGGAAAGTTAAAGAATGACAAGCAACTAGGCCTGGCATGTGGAAAACTTTGGCAGGATATTTTGAAACAGAAGAAGAAGTAACAAAGTGAGGAAGTAAAAGCTGAGTCACTGTGTCTGGGTCAAGGGCTGAGAACAAGGTTTAGGTTAACCCCACTGCAGAGTATGGCAATAAAGTCAGACGTGATCTGTTGATCATGAAAAGTTGTCTAGAGAATAATACATAAGAGAAATATAAAAGTAACTTGGGTAGAAGACAGAGAAGAGACAGAAAGGGAGACAGTTAGATGTTTTTGGAGGTTGAATGAAAAGAGACTTATGACCACAAAGCAAAAAAACACTTCTTTGTTTTCTGGTACCATTTTCACTTATGAAGAGAAAAACTACAGTGTAGCCAAACCATGATAAAAAGAAAAGAAAGCACATGAGAAGAAAATGAAAAGAAAACCTTGGGAGGCCTTGTAAAGGTAAAAAAAAACCCAAACAAATAGGAACAAAGACGACTGTTATCCACCAGGAGATAATTGTTTCTGAGGTTTTCCCATCTCGTCCTTTTTCCCCTTTTTATTTCTCCTGCTAAGAACCAGTTTCCTACCTGTTCTACAAGACTTTTGTGACTTGCCTCCTCCTTCCTGCCCTCTTTTTGACTCAGTTGAATTCTCATGTGTCTTCCATATCTCTGCTAATTTCCAAGTCTCTTGCTGCGTCTTACAAACACCAGACCTTTCAGTCAGAGCTTGAGCACCACGTTCCAGTGCCATAAACAAAGCCTAAACCAAAAAGTGAATTGAACCTCCACCCTCACACCAATATCTCATGTATAGACTTATTCCACCTTACATTCCTTTGTGATTGTTCTGCTTGTATTTTCCTGTGTCTGTGGTGTACCAAAGTACTGAAATCTCCCTTGGAAGATTAATTTCATGATAACACTGCCCTTTAGTAAATATTGAGAAAGATTTTGCAAACTTTAAGAAACCACATAGAATTTAATTTAAAATGATATCTGAGTTACAGACAGCAACAAGATTTTTATGTCCTTTAAGCCAAGAGAATAGTTTTCTCTATTGAGAAATATAATTTCTTAGAATCCTACCAATTTTTGTAGCCTAATTTTAGTCTTGTTCAAATTGTTAGAATGCTTTTACATAATATTAGAATAAGTGGCAGCAGATTTCCATTATTAATGACATACTGCAACAACAAATAGCTAAAAGTAATTATTGGAAGATTGACAATGGGCAACGAAAGTAAATTAGTTAATTCAAGCTACACAGCAAATACTTTCACATAACCAGCAGCGTCTTCAAAACCAGGGTAGATGATCTGCAAACAGTTTGAAATTCTCCACAAATACTGTTTACAGCAGACAATGTGTTGACAATCAGACAAGACTGAGATTAAATAGGGTCTGGCCTTATTTGTTATTTTTGTTTGCCAAACATTCCTTTTATAAAATACTCTATATTTGGGTTTATTTCGTTGTTCACACATCTCACATGAGTATCACTTTTTAATTAGCAACACTAATGAGGGCATATGACTCAAAAACCATATTAAAATCTTTGCTGTTTAAACAGCCTAGATTTACAAATATCTTAGCAAAACGACCATGTCATTCAATATCAAAACACTCCCATCACCTACTCAACAATCTTGTTCTGCAGGAGAATATATTTCAGCATCATATTTATGAAATAACAAATAAAACAATGTCTTTAATGATAATAACAAAAAAAAATCTCTGTCCAAGGAAAATAGTTTCTACTCTCATTTCTATTAGGTGAACTAAAGAAATACCAGTTGAGCCAGATCCATAATGGCTTATCCTATTTTCAGCACAGAGGACCTCCCAGTGGTCCATGCTGGAAGACACTAACAGCGTGCTCTGTTCCCAGGAAGGAATCAGTACTTCCCACATGCTGAAATATTGTTTGACTGACACTTTTTTTTTTTTTATTGTGGTAGGAAAAGACAAAGAGGAGTCTGTGCAGAAAAGTTTTGCTTTTCTGTTAACTTAGGCCCACAGAAAATCCTATGAAACTTGCTCCTGCTGAAGAACTCATGCTGTATTTAGTGACAGACAAGCCAGGGGTCAGACTGACACAAATTTTAGACTTTTTCCCACATATTTGTGGTCTCTGAAGTGCTGTCTCTTATCAGTTGTGTAAGGAAAACAAAATCCCTCCTGCAGCAGGGAAGGGATAATGCTGGCAAGCTTGGTGCTGTAGGCTATTTGACACTGGACAAGCATTCGATATACGTAGCACTACCAGAGAGGGGTTTTGTATTGCTGAAGTGTTTAAACAATTTTTTACTAGTAAAAGTAATGCTAGTGGCAGCTCTTTAGACATCAGAACATTTACAAATTTTTGTATTTTTTGGCTGGAAAGTTGCCTTCTCTCCATCTTTAAATATGTCTACTTCCTTGCAACAAAATAGAGGCGTTCATTCTGGTATGCCCTTTTTCTGGACATAACCTGGGGGCCATTGACAAAAAATGGTTCAGGGCTCCTGAGTCCCTGGCCCTGACAACTCCAGCTGCAGAGAAAGTGGGACACAGAAGTGTCAGGCATAAAAAGACCAGGGAAATGATCCAAACGGTAGCATGGTGGTAGGCTGAAAAAAGCCTTTCAATGTTTCTCTGAGCTTTAGCTACATGCTCTTATGTTCACATTCAAGCTAAAGAAGACAGTTCATAGGCTATGACTAGTTCATGGGATATGAGAGGAACCCCGAGGAGAAGGACCTGAGGGTGCTGATTGATGAGAAGTTCAACATGAGCCAGCAATGCATGACTGCAGCCCAGAAAACCAACCGCATCCTGGGCTGCATCAGCAGAAGTGTGGCCAGCAGGTCAAGGGAGGTGATTCTGCCCCTCTACTCTGCTCTGGTGAGACTCCCTGTACAGTGCCCCTGTACTCAGCACTGGTGAGGCCACACCTTGAGTATTGTGTCCAGATTTGGGCACCTCAATACAAGAGACATATCGAGGTGCTGGAGCGAGTGCAGAGGAGGGCAACGAAGCTGGTGAAGGGCCTAGAAAACAAATCATATGAAGAGCGGTTGAAGGAGCTGGGACTGTTTAGTTTGAGGAAGAGGAGGCTGAGGGGAGACCTCATCACTCTCGACAACTATTTGAAAGGACACTGTAGAGAGGTTGGTGCTGGTCTCTTCTCACAGGTAATTAATGACAAAACAAGAGGGAATGGCTTCAAGCTCCAACAGGGTAGATTTAGACTGAACATTAGGAAAGAATTTTTCACAGAAAGAGTGGTCGGGCATTGGAATAGGCTGCCCAGGGAGGTGGTTGAGTCACCATCCCTGGATGTGTTTAAGAGCCGTTTAGATGTGGTGTTGGGGGATACGGTGTAGGGGAGAACTTTGTAGAGTAGGGTAGATGGTTGGACTCGATGATCCCAAGGGTCTCTTCCAACCTAGATAATTCTATGATTCTATGATTCCACCTGGAGTACTGCATCCAGCTCTGGAGTCCCCAACATAGGAAAGACATGGGCCTGTTGGAGCAGGTCCAGAGGAGGGCCACAAAGATGGCCAGAGGGCTGGAGCACCTCTGCTATGAGGAGAGGCTGAGAGAGTTGGGGCTGTTCAGCCTGGAGAAGAGAAGGCTCCAGGGAGACCTTATAGAGGCCTCCAGGAGAGCTGGGGAAGGACATTTTACAACGGCATGTAGTGATAAGAGAAGGAGGGATGGCTTCAAACTGGAAGAGGGGAGATTTAGATTAGATATTAGGAAGAAATTTTTCACCTTGATGGTGGTAAGGCACTGGCCTAGGTTGCCCAGAGAAGTTGTGGAAGCTCCATCGCTGGAGGTGTTCAAGGCCAGGTTGGACAGGGCTTTGAGCAACCTGGTCTGGTGGAAGGTGTCCCTGTGCCCATGGCAGGGGGGTGGAACTCGATGATCTTCAAGGTTCCTTCCAACCTAAACCATTCCATGATTCTGTGATGCTATATGACTGTTCTAGGGGTGTAGTGAAGAAGACAGTGAAGAGGATATACTCATCTAGAAACTCGGTGGGTGGGATTTGTGTCATCTAACTTCAATTATCTATAAATTAGGCGTCCAGTTTTGTTTGCCATATAAGTCCTCTTTACAGTTGATGCAACCCGAGGTGTTTTCAGAAGCTGATTCTAAAACTGGTGTGATGAGACATTCTCTGAAGAAACTTATCTCTTTCCACAGTTTTTAGAGTATGACTAGACTAAATCAGACACATATGTTTTAGACACTTAAAATACAGAGAAATAAATTCTAGATGCACAGAAAAACAGATAAAGATGATTTCACTGCAATGAGGGATGCTCTTGGTGACATATACAGTCCTCAGTAACTTAAGAATCTGCAGTTAAGCTTCATCTGTACATGATATATTGCAGTATATTCAGCATATTTTTGGAATGCAAACTATGGGTCCAGTTCTGAAAAATCTTACCCAGGCATCAAACTATAAATATATAAATTGGCTTCAGTGTTTCTGTGTTTGCAAGACTGGATCTATGTCCAATCCATGCAACTCATTTGAACATGACTGGAAGAGAGCACAGCTCAGTTTGCACCATTTCCAGATAGGTTTGGCTTTTAGTGTCCATTATTTTAAAGGTATGGCTGAATTAATATTCACTCCAATGTTGCCCTGCCATTTTGCTGACAGCTGTAATTTATCTGCCTGCCTTCCTTCATTTCAAAGTCTTCAGAAATACTGTGGTTTTAACCCTGTTATCAGACCTTGTTTTCCCCCCATTTACCCCAGTCAAGCGAAAGGATTTCTGCATTGAGCAAGTGGTTCAGGATGCAGTCCCCATCTCTGAGAAAATCTGCTCTAAAATGGACAATTATCCATCTCGGAAGATCCTTGCCAGGATTTTATTGAGGCATATGGCAGGTGATGGTTCGACCTCATGGCTGGAAGGTATGGGCACTGTTGGAAGGGATGTTTCATAATAGCTTGAGTCACCCTTGCCACCAGCATCAGCATAGCCCAGACTGATATTTAGTATTCTCTTTGTAGCTGTGAGCAAATTGTATAGCACCTTCAGTGCACCAGGTTCCAGTCCCCCTGAACTCAGCAGGAATTTTGTGGCTGAAATAAAATGTAAGTAAGCTTGGAGTGCAGTTTCCAGTCTGTAAAACAGAAATCATGGCTACACTTCGGCAAAACGCTTAGTTTTAGCCACATGAATAATTCTTTCTACAGGATCACTGCTTTGCTTAACTCCAAGCATGTGCTTAAACCCTTTGCATAATCAAGGCCAAGAAGTCATAATAATCTCTCAGTTGTGCTGACATTTAGTTATTTTTCTGTATCACACAGATGATGGAAGTTCTTTATATAATAATAATATGATAACAACAACAAATAATAATGCTATGAAACTCTCTTTGCTATTATTCATTTAAGGCGGAAGGCATTCATATCCTTTATAGACGGACTTGCATAAATCCTTACAGAGTTACAATGTTTCTCTCTGAAATGAAAATTCAATGACATTATCTTGTATGCAAAATACATAATAATTTATATCACACATCTTAGGTTACCGTGTTGAAAGCAGACTTCCAAGGCCCTGCCTTAATCTTCATTTTTCTTTTGAACAAGGAAACAGACACTGGATATACAAAGCAATAGTATAAAACCAAGCAACAACATGAGTCAACACAAACTGATTATTTGCACACATTTTCCTGAATCCTAATTGCTTTCAGCGTTCTCAAAACACCATTAGATGGAGAAATAACAACTTTCATCATACAGTGAAAGGCAATTACACCAACTTGGAAAAGATACCTTGGGAATCTTCTTATCAAGCTTGATTTACCCTGATGTTCTGCAAACATGTGTACCAATCGCAACAGTTTTGACTCAACTCCAACACAAAATAGAGTTCCCTGAAGTTCACTGGAGGTAAAGCTAAATTTTCACAGTGGTCCCTTCTGGCCTTTAATCTATTAATCATGGTCTTTTTAGATTAAAGTACCAGAATTGCCTACGTACCCTATCGTCCTGATTTCCTCCTACTCATTTTCCTATAGTCTTTCTTTCTTGTTCTATATTTAAACTCCATACCCCATTCCAGCCTTAACATATGCAGTGCATCCTGCCCTCCTGATCTGAACTTGCTTGTGAAATTTGGGAGCCTGGTTTGTATGGCCGTACCAGAAGAGTGTTTCTGAATGAAATAAATTTCTGCATAATTGCCACTTTCAACACAAGAAACCACAGGTTTTACTATCAGATGTCGCAATGCCTGAAAAGCCAGTCCCCGGTCATTCAATAGAGTAATTCAAGTGGACCTGATGGGCAAAAAATGCATCTGGGATCAAAAGTCCCAAAGAACTGGGGAAGTCATTCCCTGCTGTTACTTGGTACAGCTATGGGAGTGGTTTTTTGCTTTCAGGAGCAAAAAAAGCTTATTTAAGAGAATCATTAACCCATAAATTCTGACACCTGCTTTTGCAGAAATGGCTGTATAAGGAATGAAAAGGTTGTCTTTGCTCTACTGTGCTGGTCAGAGGCAGAGATAAGATGTATGGGCCTCATAACCTGCCCCGACAAATTATTTATTCTACGGAGTTACCTAGACATGCACAATAAAGAAGGGTTTAACCAATTGCCAAACTAGAGAATGAAACCTTCTGGTTGGATTCTCTGGTGTTCAATAAAAAAGTAACCTTGTTAGCGACTTCTTGTGGAGCAGGGTCACAGTTATGAGAGTTATGTGGTTTAACAACTTTGAGATCTGTGGACTGATATCAAGCTTTTTGCTGAAATTGGCTGACACGTTCCAAGTTATTGTGAGAGGGTAAACAAAGAGACAATGACATATTCACGCACAGTGTGCTCATATAAATCTTTTTTCTCTTAAAGAAACAGACTATAGGATGATTGACTATAGGACAATCATCCTCCACAGACCAAATTGTGTCATTGCGGCCTTCAAGTACCTAAAGGGGGCCTACAGGAGAGCTGGGGAAGGACTTTTTACTAGGGCATGTAGTGATAGGACGAGGGGGAATGGCTTTAAACTGGAAGAGGGCAGGTTTAGATTGAACATTAGGAAGAAGTTTTTCACTTTGAGGGTGGTGAGGCACTGGCACAGGTTGCCCAGAGAGGTTGTTGAGGCCCCATCCCTGGAGGTGTTCAAAGCCAGGCTGGACGTGGCCTTGGGCAACCTGGTCTAGTGGGAGGTGTCCCTGCCTATGGCAGGGGGGTTGGAACTCGATGATCTTCAAGGTCCTTTCCAACCTAAACCATTCTATGATTCTATGATTCTATGAAATAGAACAGTTTTAACCTGATAAATAAACACGAAGACAAGGCAGCAGTGAAAGAACCAAAAAATGTGGTCCTGCAAAGTTGGGTTTATGTATTTTTTTATTTATTTACTTTATGTCTTTATATAGCACAACTAACTTCCCTGAAACTTTCATAAAGCATAAAGCTTCAATCATCAGAATCCCCTCACTTAACTCTGGGAATCTAAAAGGTAGTTATGAAGACGAAGTTCGCCTTCTAAGTCGCCTTTGTAGTCACTGAGAAATTCATGGCCTCCAGAAACCGCACTTACTATGGAGTGGATATCTCCTTGGAGTTCAGCATTCCTACTGAATTAGGCACATTGATGAGTCATATGTCCCTGGGAGTATTTAATCTGAAGTTAATTTCACTCTGCTTTGATCTGCCCTTCATGTTTCAGTTTCACTTGTGCTATATAATTTTGCTCTCAGAACATGTATGTTCATTGCAGGACCCTGTTGCATGACACAGCAGCTTTGGTAAGTGGATAAGAAACACTCCAACTTTCGCAGACTCCCAATTTATGTAGAGCAGGTTGGCATTTTTCCCTGAATCCATTGACTGCATCCTCCAACCTAAAATATCACTATTCAGTAGCTAATGACATTTTATAATTATTGCCCAAATTTCTGAGTGATTCAATACATATTTATGCAGGCAGCTCTTATTCTCAAGAGTATTTTTCTTTATATTTTGGATGGACTACCTGAGCATGGGCTCCGAGAATTATGTCTGTACGTGGTCCGTGACAAGCAGGTTACATGCATGGGATTACCGCAAGGGATGCAAAATGATCATAACTTTTTTTTTTTCTTTTTTATTACCATTTCTAATTTCACAAAACAATCTTTGAGCGATGTTTCCCATGTTGTGCACAAGGCCATGTGCCGATCCGGTCTATCGGTTCGCTGTCTATATAGGAAGTAATAAACTGGCTTAAGCACAAGCTGACTCATGTCTTCAGTCCCCTCAAATGTCACGTTGTCAGAGGTGCAAACAAGAGTGATCATGAGGAGGGATGATGACTGCAGCACCACCCCTGCAAATTCAGGGAAGGATATTAAGAGACACAGGTTTCAGACAAGCCACTTCCACAGCCGTCCCTGGTGACAGCTGTTGGCACCCTGGTAACCTGCTATGCTTTGAAGAGTTCTTGGAGAGTAAAGCCAAGGTAGTAATGAAGGTGAACAGGAGTTTGTACTTCTTATTGAGAGAGGAGGGGGGAAAAAAAGACACCTTACTCATTTCAAAAAGAGTTTTTTCATCTGTTAAATGTAACTGGCTGTTTGACTAGTGCTGCCAGGACATACCTCTGGGAGGGAGGGCAAGCAGGGTGGGAGAACTGAGGTCTCCTTTTGATGACTCATAGAATCATAGAATCATAGAATGGTTTAGGTTGGAAAGGACCTTGAAGATCATCGAGTTCCAACCCCCCTGCCATAGGCAGGGACACCTCCCACCAGACCAGGTTGCCCAAGGCCACGTCCAGCCTGGCCTTGAACACCTCCAGGGATGGGGCCTCAACACCCTCTCTGGGAAACCTGTTAACTCATGGTCCTGGTTAGGAATTGATTAGCTTATAATGGCAACTTTTTCATGCCATCTCTTATTTTTCTTACAAAAGCCGCCTAATAGTTGAATGCCTTTGATTCCAGTTAGTCCTGCAAGTTAGTCCTGCAGACCCAACTTGCTTCTGAGACTGCGGGCTGGCACCTGTGTCATGAACTGGACTGTTGACTAGGGTTGATCCAGTTTCCAATAAAGTTAGTGGCAAGCTGCCTGCCGACTTCATTCAGCAATTGCAATTTCAGAAAACATGTCTCTTCTGATGATGCATATAGATGGAAAGAGCATGTGTTGACTGTCGGATCATAAAACTGAGTATGTGGGGTTGACAGCTGCAAAAAGAATCCATCTTTACCTCTGAGTATGTTATCTAGGTATTTGTCTGTCTATCTATACTTCTCCTGGAGCAAATTTAGAGGGGTTCTTCACTATACAAGGCTGAACGCCTGGTGGAATATTTTGTTTGCATGTTATTTTGGGGGTATTATGAGCATTTTGTCTTTGTCAAAGACATTAGCCTTATATTTATTTTAAGCCTTCAGAAAATGTGTCTTATTTGGGGTCTTTTCTCACACTGCAGCCATCAGAGGGAGAAGAACCTCATGTATAGGATTTGAGGTATATTTTCACAGTTTAATCAATTAATCAAAATGTAGGAAGGAATAGAACCCATATTTGATCAAAAGATGTTTATCAACACTGTCTGAGTCATCAGGTCAGTTCTTGCTATGTCACCAGCTAATACAACAATAAAACATGACAAAGTTTTGCTGTAAGGTACACTACCATCTTGGCAACTGAACATGAGATAAACTGAAGATATGAGGTCATTTTTTTCCAGTGAATGATTAACAAAAATGCATAAAAATCAAGCATAAGTATAACAGAGCAAAAAGCAGCTCCCGAGTATTGTGATGCAAGTGGCCAAAGAGGAGAACTCAAGGAGAAAATACCATCTGAAACTGCTTTTTGATCACTGCGAGTGGTTCCTGTGGCTGATTTCTGTCATACAGAGTAGTCCAGGATGAATCTGAAAAGTTCCCAAACTCTTCTTGTAAGGGAAGTTTGGAGGTTCACGCTTAATTCGCTGAAGAAGTGCATGTTTGTGATTGGGCCACTGACTTCAGAAAGAAGGACGAAGTGAAGTGGTACATCGTTCTTCTTGAGGCTTAGGGGAGTTTTACTGGGAATCTTTTTTAGTGTTATTTCAGAGCAGGTATTCTTTTATTTGTTTCCAGATGTGGGAGGGATGGGTGTGTAAGGACTAACCAGGCAGAATCCCAGCCCCACACAGCTACCCAAATGAAAATGGCATTTTACTGGAAATGTGGAACAGGGTAGGCATTGTGGGTTCCGATCTGAAGTTTATGTCTTTTGTTCTAGTTGTATACTTGTGTATGCTAAGCATTTTCAGTGGAGCTTCTACATTCAAGCATCTAAAGCGCTCACAGCTCACAGCCAACTTCACATTCAGTCATTTCGGTGGATTGCATCTGTCCCTAAATTCTCCCAAACCTCACTTCTTATTTCATCGCTTTGTTTGAAATAGAATATGCCTTCTGCAAGACAACCCAAGTGACTCAGCCAAAGTGGTCTTGATTAAGTAATAGTCAATGTGACCTGGTAACAGTTGCCTTTACATTGTCACTAGTAAAGTTTTTTGGGAGGACAAGCGTGGTATTAAAGTTGGAGTGAAGCAAAGTGGCTTGATGTTCTCGGGGCATTATGTAGCAAAAGCATTTCTGTTCGTGTATGAGCATGCATCTAAACAGATCTGCAGGGGAGAATTCATAAAGGCTAATTTTGGCCTGAAGAGGTGGATATCTCCACGCTGCCCTATAGTCAGGAAGAAGAGGGAGAGAGACAGGCTCCTTCAGGGAGCGATTAAGGAGAAAACCCCCCAGAAGAGTGTATTTCTCTCCTCTGACCCAGCAGAACCAAATGCTCTGGGCGAGTGTTAACCTTTGTTGACACCACCCTCACAGCGGTTGCTGTTAGCCTAAGAGCTAGGATCCCTGGACCTGTCACGGGATGGACTTTCACTTGTAAAGTGTAAGTCATAACTCATTAAGCCTTTGGTCATGTGAAAACTTACATGCGCCATTAAAGGCAACGAGATTACTGACAGCGCATAGACATCGCTATCAGGGCCCTGCCTGCCATCGTTTTTAGTCACGGTTTGGAAAAACTTCTATATATGCTCAGCTGCAGGCACAGCAGGTAGCAGTTTGAACAATTATACACAATATGACGATTTGTCAATAACAAAAATACGTTCTAGGAAAATAACTTTGTCGCACTGGAACAGGTTGCCCAGAGAGGTTGTTGAGGCCCCATCCCTGGAGGTGTTCAAGGCCAGGCTGGACATGGCCTTGGGCAACCTGGTCTAGTGGGAGGTGTCCCTGCCTATAGCAGGGGCATTGGAACTCGATGATCTTCAAGGTCCTTTCCAACCTAAACCATTCTATGATTCTATGAAAACAACTTGCTTTGGGAAAGGTTTCTTAGGTCCAGGAGAGAATTTCTGTCCATCTATAGGCGTGCTGGAGAACAGCCAATAGCCCAGGGCTAAGGCACTCACCTGGGACAGGGGAGACCCAGGTTGTCTCCACACTGCCTGATGCAGCCCAGGTGTTTGAATTTTTCTTCCCATGTTTCCAGTGATCTGATGCCTCGGTTAAGCTGAGGTGGGATATTTACCTCTGGAAACTCAAAAAGTCTTCAATTACTTCAAAAGGAAAAGGAAGCAGATCTAATTATAAAGCAGCTTAATTAGGGATGCATTCAGATTTATTTTTACGTTTTCCATTAAAGCACGAATGCTTTTATTGCTACAAGCTCGAGAAGGTTGTTTTTGGAAAAACACACTGCATAAGAGTACATTTTCAGGTCTTAGCTAGAAAAAACCTGTGTCCCATTTTCTCACTGCATTTTATGCTCTCTCTGGCACCTATTATTTGGTAATTTTCCACTAATTTTGAACCGTTGTTTATCCATACCTTTCCTTGTTAGTAAATTAATAAATGCATTAATAAATTTATAGTTTATCAATGTACAAATTCAAACTGGTTTTAACTGGTTTTACAGTCAAGAACCACATCATTACTGAGAGTTATCACACTAGATCAAATTTTCATGCCACTTTATGACAAGAAGGCATTCATCAGATATCCCAGTCCTACTAGGAAGTAGCTAGCTTAAAAAATTCCCGTATTTTTAATAAGATGTGAAAATAGCTTCCCAGTATGTTCTTGCAAATGATGCTGTTGCCTCAAAAAGGGCAACTTGCAATCAGTAACACTGAGGAATTTGCAGCGTGTTTAATGGAGAAAGTAGTTCATCTGTCTTTTAAAAATAAATCACAGATGGATGAAATGCTTAATAAGCAGAATTTTTATCTGCAATTTTTTTTTTTACCTATCCAATGCAATGGAAAAAGAAAAAATAATACTGAGAGCCTATTTGTATGATTCGTCCTGCTCTTTAAAAACTGCAGCAATGTATTTCTTTATTTTAATTCCAGTACTGCTTCTTGTTCTTTTAGGTACTTAATTATTGACAGAAATGGACAGAGCAGAACATGGGTTTGGTTTGAATAACCGCTAACTTGTTTTTCATTAGCTTGGCAATTAAATGTAATATTTCACATACAGTGTTCAGATTCCTGCAAGAACAATAACAGCTTTGTTCAGCACTATCTCTAACTCTATTGTGTAGTAGAGGAATATTATAAGAGCATTATTATCATAAGCAAGACAAGAATTAAGTTATTTCCATAGAGATTGTAACTTTTGTTAAAAAAATTAGAGGAAAAGCAGAGTATTCTTAGTGAAGGGCTTTATTTTTATTTATTTATTTTAGTGGGAACAACTTTTAGTTATCCAACAAAAAGTAGATACACTCCAAATAAACAGACATGGAAAGTTTACAGAATCCCCAGCAAAACAACTTAAGGGTGGTGAGGCACTGGCACAGGTTGCCCAGAGAGGTTGTCGAGGCCCCATCCCTGGAGGTGTTCAAGGCCAGGCTGGACATGGCCTTGGGCAGCCTGGTCTGGTGGGAGGTGTCCCTGCCTATGGCAGGGGGGTTGGAACTCGATGATCTTCAAGGTCCTTTCCAACCTAAACCATCCTATGATTCTACAAACTTTCCCTCAAAAGAAATAAAAAATTGCTAACTTTGATCCTCATCTATGATGCTTTGATGGTTATAATAAAAAAAGGCTGAATGACAAGGTACAGATGGTATTCCTTGACCAGAACCCAGATCTTCCTCTTCTTGGAGCCCTCAGAGTAACAGCCATGCCCCTTCTTGCTTGTGGTCTTTCCAACCCCACTGAAGTTGTTCCCATTCATGAGTTTCTCTCTGACATCAGTCGTAGGGGAGTGTTTTCTGCACCATGCCCTGCACCCAGCTCCTTCACTCATCTTTGCTGGCATCTTTGAGTGTTTTCCACAGGGGTATGAGGTTTACATTTGAGTCCTCCAAGTAAAGTGGGTCTCCATGTTGTCAGGTTTGTAGGTAAGTGAGGGATTTTAGACATTTTTCTGCCTAATTTTCGAGATACTCAGAATAATGACCTAATGAGACTCAAATAATAATGAAGGTGGGAGTGCTCCAAGCAACAGCCGTGAAGAAGAGCTTTAGACAATCTCAGATGTTGGTTGAGGGAACCCAAAGGTTGGTAGGTGTGGGTTGCAATAGGCCTGAAGTCCAGCTTGGCTCTATTTTGGCTGTAGCCCTTGCTAGAGAATAAAGGAGGACAGAGGAAGAAAGAATAATGAGCGATGACTTTAAAATAAGTTCAAGATGACAGTTTTGAGTGCAAAAGTATCTCTGTTATCTCTCTGCAGTCAAATACTTCCTGAGCAGCAGGCCCTAGGTTGCTACGCAGTCTGCACTGAAATAGAGACCCCAAAGGCCAGATGCTCATTGCAATGTTCAGATCTGAATCCTGAGCAATCCTACAGACCGCAGTTAAGACACTCCATATTTACCCTGATTAACTGTGATTGCGCTCTGTCCCTATAAAAACAAACAGCTAAGGATCCATTATTGTGTAAGGCTGCAAATGCTGTGTTCACATGCAGTTCTGAGTAGACCATTAAGTGGCTGACGTCGAATATGTATACACAGATTTAAGGTTCTGGGCATAAATTGTCATTTGTTCTTTTATTTAGCGCATAGGGTAATACTGCAGTCACCTCTCTGAACACCGAAGCAACTCATTGTAATGCTAAAAGGATAAACCAGCCGGCAAATACGTCCCGAGAAATGTTTAGATTGCAAAGGACAACTCTGCTGTATTCTCTCCTGCAAACAGAAGTGTTTTTTAAGGGCCAAATTTGTTGGTATGCGTAAATCAGCCGAGTTCTGTGATGTTAACAGAACTACACCAATTCGCAGCAGCAGAGAGTCGGGCGTTTCTCATAGAAAGTAATGACTGTTTATTTACAGTTTCAGCTATTAAAATTCATTACTTGGAAATTCCTAGGCTACATTTCTTGAACAGAAATTATTGCCATAAGGGTGCTACTTTAATAACCACGCACCTACCTCACGAGAAAGCCTCCGCAGTTATTTCCCCTTGCTGCATTATTTTGTTGTTTTATTTACTGTTATTTTGACCATATATTAGTTTAGCAATAATTCAGATCAGCTTTAAAAGCCTGGAGATTGGTATGAGGGTTGCTGTAAGACGATGATTTACTATCTGATTTTGAAAACTCAGTAAAGCAAAAAATTATACACGTGCAAGATATGTTTTATTGCATTTTTAATGGAATGAGTGTTAAATATTAGAATTGCATTGGTTTAAATGGCAATAGCTCCTTTAAAAAAAAAAATAAGAAAAGAGAACCTGCATGCTTTCATTGCTTAGAAATGCCCTTGTTAAATCTTAACATTGTTTCCCATGTCTGAAAAAACAAAATAAATTTAAAAATATGATAATGAGCTTAATTTTACCATAGAGCCTGGGAAGAGCAGACATCACCCTGTGAAATAAAGCACTTCTAGAGCCATTCGCTGTATGCTATTGATGTCACATATTCTGCAGACTGCACTCTGAGTACGATTACCTTTCAAAAATTCTGTTTTGGAAGGCAAATAAAATCAATAGCACATCATAACTGACAATATGCAGTGAATCAGTAAATTCAGTTCATCTTGATTAATAATTCTTATTTTTAAATTTTTTAGCAAAAGGAAAGGTATAATCAGTAAAACTGGGTTAAATGGGTTAACTGGGTTAAGAGAACTTTTTTCTTGCTTGTGCTTTGTTTCTTGTAGTTTCACTGTTTCTAGGACGTTCATTATTTTGTGCATAAGAACAATGAAAGGTTAAAGTAAAACTTGAATTTTGCTTTTTGGAATAACATTTGAAACAATTAAAAAAAAACAACTACTGTCCATTTTATTTTGAAATCTATCTCCTTTTCATTCTGTTTGTCTGTTTTTATGTATGTGTGTGTTTGTCTGATAGAAATGTATCATCGACTCAAATTTATTCAGTCCTACTATAATACTGTTCTCTTAGAAAAAAGCACACTGATAAAACAAATTCCCCAATCTGTTCTTCTTCAAGTGAGTACATAGAAAGAGCAAAGCTGATTTTATGTACATGCCTACATGCAACTTACTTTGTACGAAATCATATCATGCTGTACCCTATAGAAAACTGTCTCTGTAAAAACGTTACACACACAGTTCTAAACTGCTGCACTCATTTTGCGGTTTGCAAGCTGTCACGCTGCAGATAAATGCCACAAAATCCTACACCACATCTTTGAAGTTTTAGTTTTATTTAGATCGTGCACTGAGAATAATTCTAGTAGGGAAAAGTAAATTCTGAATGCACGTCCTGTAATATTTACTATTTAAATTGACACCTTCTATACTTAAGTGGCTGGATTAGTACACTAAATTATGGTTGTGATAACTCTTGGCATTATTTTTAATAACAATTAAAAATTACCTTTCAAAAAACTTACCTATTTCCTACAGTCTTCTCAGTGAGTCTGAGTCTGAACACAGTGTTATCAGACCAGATTGGAGATTTCATGTTACTTTCTGCATTTCAAGCCTTAATATTAAACACTTTTCCTTGCCTAGTATTAGTTTCATATGTTAATATCATTTTTTATTAACATAATACAAATATCACTTGCAGTACTACATCCTTCATTGCTAGCGGCTTTCATATCAAATGTCACAGCAAATTTTATTTTCGCTAATAGATTACGACTTGTACATTGTATTCGTGAAAGTGAACATTATTACAGACTGACACTAAAATTAAAGAACATACTGTACAACAGCACATAACACTCTGCTAAATTACCCACTCCTCCTGACCCACTCGCTAGCCTATCCCACCCCACAAAATGCTATGAGAAGTTCTGTTAGATATTTTATCGCTTCTTTGGAGAAAACTTCACCTTTCAAGAACCCCACTATATCCATTGTCAAAATATCACATTATACAATTCACTGGAAGTGAACTTATTGCTAAATACCCATTAGGTTCCCAGGAGATGCCTTACATTAATTGTTTAGTGAAAGCACCCTTAGGCTATCGCTAGGGAAGAACATTAAATGCATAAAAAGAGAAGTTGACAGAGATCCCTGTAGAACAAGATACATCTACTGGCTTAAAACTTCTCCATGAAGAATCCTGCAAGTCGCTGTTCAAAATGGTCATTTTGGGGTTATTTTTCCACCTGCTCCTGCAAGCACAAATACAATTAATCTGAAAGGAAAAATCAATGCTGCGTCAGCAGAGAGCCTTTAAAAAGTGATTATGAAAAGGTAAGCTGGGGGTGGTAAACAGGAAAAAAAAAAAGAAAAAAGGACATTGTTTTGGACCTGAGTTGTCTGTGTGTCTTGCGGATATAATAACAAGGGGAAAAAAAAGTTGGAGAGCACAGAAACTGCAGAACTAATGCTACAGATGAAACTGAAACTAAGAAAAAAGATGGTCAGAAGAGAAAAGAGGGAAAATGAAGACAGGAAAAAGAGAGGGAATGCTCAAATGAGCTGGGTATTGAGAAAAGTGATATCAAAAATGTCAGCTGGCTGTTCACCAGCAAGAAGTCCCGTTCAGAAAGGAAGGGCAATGATTTTAACAGCTGGGTACACCATATTTTCCTACCTGCGATAGCCTTTCTTCCGTGTCCCCTTAACATTGCTCTTTAATATTGGTAGCTGATAGATCTCCTCTTGATTATACATCGAATACCATTTCACCTCTCTTAAGATACCTTGTATTTAAAACACCTCTGGAACGAACCTATATTACACCCTGTATTTTTCTCATTTTAGGAAACCAGATTTGGGGGTTTGGTATTGCTGCCAAAGTACCACAAGAGGGGGCACTAGTTAAACAAGACGCAATAATGTAACTTTTACTTTTCTCAGGCTTTTTTTTCTTTTTGTCACTCATAAATACAGAAGAAATATTCTCTTTCCCCGCTGCACTAGAAAATGATGCTATTACGTTGAGAATATTTATTCCTGTTGGGATAATTAATCGAAGAGTAGCTACTATGAAGAGACATTGTAAAAAGGGACTCAGAAGCCTGAGCATCCTCAAAAGTAATTAGCGAAATAAAATTAAGTTTTTGTTCACATGCCCCTTAAGAAAAACATTTACCTAAGAGGAAAATCAAATCTTCTTTATTTTGGGCTGAGTCTTCAAATCTGTTAGTAATCAACGTTTGAAAACACGGGGCTCCTGGATATTGAGATGTGCTGCTATTTTCAACCGTCAGTGCCTCACAGCTTGTGCAGTCATTTGTCTTTGTAAAAAGTGTACACAAATGATATTACCGCGAGTTTTCTTTTTATTTGGCACTCGGTTTGTGCAGGTGCAAATGCCTGCAAGGCTGTAGAAATCAAGCATATGTACTTTGACGCTTTATACTAGCTGCCTATCTTGGGGGCTCGTATGTCTGTACTAAACATGTAAGCACCTCAGTCTGTTCAGGATTTTTCTCCAAACAGCCCAAGGAGGCAGGGAGTATCGGTATGTTTAGTTTTATATTTGGGGAGCTAAGGCAACCAAGGTCTGGAAATACGAAGACCTTCAACTCCCCATGAAATCACTGGAGTCCAGGCAATCCCATACACGTGAGTAGTTGAGCCTAGATAACTTGCCCCAAAACACCGGAGATGTTGAGAAACTGAAATGAAGGATCTCCGGTCCTAAACTGGAAGATTAAAATCTTTCCTTGTAAGCAAAATACCTGGTCCCAAACTGCCTCTATTTTCATTCGTACGAGCTTTATCAACATGCAGCTCTCCAGGGCTGCACAGATACAGGGCTCTCACAATCCCAAATAACTGACGTCCATTTAGTGGTGCTGTTCCTAATATGCAATGTGAGGAGAATCAGAACTCACTTTTCCAGCTCTTCCAAGGTTTTACAGCTTTTTCTGCACTAAAGTTGCCGAATCTGGCTAAATACAGCACTTTAGAATTATTTAGGTTACTGAAAACTCCCTGGTGCATGTTCCCACCAGTTCACCCATGTTAAAGATCGGGGTAAGTGAGGACAACAACTCAGGGAAGGAGGTGTTCTGTTTTCAGGTATTACGTTGGGCTTTGTCCCCAACCTGCCCCAGTACAAGAATTATTATGCACCACTAACCAATTTCTAGCTTGGTTTACTGTGAAAGACCAACGGGCAATTGAACGGGAAACCATCCCTCATGGTGCATCTGATCTCCGGCCATGCTGAGCAACACTGGTGAACCTGTTTCAGTGCCTGTACTGGGGAGTCTCATATGTTTCTCATGGATTACAATAGGTTTGTTTAACGCAGCACAGTTTGTCCAGCATGGGCAAAATTGAAAAAAATAGCAAATATCTCTCATGAAGAGGCACTAAGCTGATGAAAAAGAAAGCAAGACCAGTAGTTTAATTTTTAGCTTAGAGCTTGAGCAGTGAAGAGTCAGCTTCCTGCTCTATCACAGACCATTCTTGTGATCTCAGCTAGACATCTCCAGCATAAAGGGATTGTTTCACAGGCAGCTTGAGTTGAATTAACTGTTCATTGCAACTGAAAGGATTAGGAGCTGTATCCTCTCTCATTCACCTTGAGCCAGGCTTTGTGTGCATCTCGTGCCAGGACAATGCCAACTGAAGCCTCTCAAGAGGCTGAAAAGTAACCCGGCCAAAAAAAAGCCAGTTCTCATGAGATTAGTGAGCTGAACTCCCTTGCTGTGCAATTGCGCCAGCAGCATTGAAAGCTGATGGGAGGAGAGAATTATGATGCTGCGACTGGGGACGAGCACAGGGAAAAGCAAAAGAAGGAGAAGCAGGAAAGTGGCCATGCACCTTTGACAGCAACAAGCCATGAGATTGTCTCAGCTGCCTACGAAACACACCTGTGTTAGGCAATCAGAGCACATAATGAATGGGGAATGGGATAGACCTTGACAATGCAACGAAGCTGGTGAGGGGTCTGGAGGACAAGTCTTATGAGGAATGATCGAGGGAACTGGGGTTGTTTAGCCTGGAGAAGGCTGAGGGGAGACCTTATCACCCTCTACAACTACCTGAAAGGAGGTTGTAGAGAGGGGGGGGCTGACCTCTTCTCCCTGGTGACAAGTGATAGGACGAGAGGAAATGGGTTCAAGTTATGTCAGGAGAGGTTGAGATTGGATAGTAGGATTTTTTTTTTCACTGAAAGGGTTATTAAACATTGGAATGGGCTGCCCAGGGAGGGGGTGGATTCGCCATCCCTGGAGGTGTTTAAAAAAGGGGTAGATGTGGTACTTGGGGACATGGTTTAGAAGTGGTTTTGTCAGTTTAGGTTAATGGTTGGACTTGATGATCTTAAAGGTCCCTTCCAACCTCAGCAATTCTATGATTCTAATGGGAATCAACCCTCTGACCAAGGACTTAACCAGCAGCCAGATGGGAATGCGAAGAGGAGGGTAGTTTTAATCCTTATGGTGCTCTGGGGGTCATGGGCTGGATGCTCTGGCTGATCAGATTCATCCACCCATAACCCTTCTGGATCGAGAGACACTTTCTCACAAGTCTCCTTTGGAAAAAGACATGATGTTTCTACGTAGAAGCCCTGGGCTAAGAGTACTCACTCAGAACACGGGCTACAGTGCTTCTCTCTATGAGGGCACAGGGTATCACCATTCCTACCTTCCCAGTCAGTCCTCTAAGCACCAGGCCATATATTGGCATTTCCAGAATGAAGTGATTTGACGAATCAGTTGTCAAAGTGTTATCAGCTGAAATGTCTAAAAGGGCTTGATTCTGTATCAGGACAGACTACAGGACATATATCAGGACAGGCTACATTGTCCAGTGGACAGTGTCAGCAGCTGAGCAAACCAGGGAGCACCATGCTTGAAATGCATGAATTATTCATGGACTGTGGAAGATCTATAAGAAGATCTTTGGAAGAGTTGCACATGCATCAGGCTTGGTGTGGACACAATCCTTTTGACCAGAAGTGGATATGGACATGCAAAGAAAACTTTGACAGGAGTTAGAAAAAAAAGTGTGCTACTATACAATAGTTGAGTAAAGAAATTAATGGTGTAAAATGCAGTCTAGAGGCTTAGTACACTGTTTGTCTTGTGGGTGATATCCCAGAATATTTCCCAGAGTATAAAAGCCCAGGAATTTGCATCAGCCCAAAAGTCCACTTACCTTGACATCCTGCCTCTGACTGGCCTTACAGAAATGAACCATTTTCCCTGTCATGTCTTCCTGGATTCTGGGACTTTTCTTGCCTGGGGATGTTGAGAGACAGTTATAATGATGCCTCTGACGGACTTTTTTTCCATGAATTTGTCCCATCACTTTTTGAATCCACTCATCATTTGGACTCCACAGCACACTGCGATGAGGATTTCCACAGTTTAACCGCGTACAGCAAATGTAATAATTTTTCTTGTTTAAAACTAGTTGCCAAGAAATTCTGTTTCATCTAGATTTGTATATTTTAAGTAACAACAAATAAACCTTTCCTATTCACTTTCTCCATGTCAGTCATAATTTTATCTGCCTTTAGCATGTGAGAGGGGAAAGTTCAGAATGGGTTTATGTTCTTCTTTCCTTCTCTCTTTTGTGTTATAACATGCTTGTCTGATTTCCATCATTCAACAGCTTGAACTAGAACAATCCCAGTTGGACTAGACTTCTACCTGGAAGTCCTCTGCGGACGGCCACCATCTATGTGCAGGCTGAGTGATCATATGGAGTGAGTCCTATTGAATCTGTAGAATTGGTCTCACCGCTCATGCACAGAGGGAATGCCCACAGCACACATCCTGAATGCCTCAGATCCTCTGAACTTGAGTTGCAGCTTCAAATTGCGCACAGCTGATATCCGACATACCTCAAGTTCTTCAGACTTACTGTACGTGTAGCATAGGTCTGAAACTTCTCCAAACCAGAGACACTCACCCTGAAAGTGCCCGTGTGTGTGTGACATATATATATATATATATATATATATATATATAAGCTGAATATATAACCTTCTGTAAGTGATGAGATAGAGACAATGTCTGGCTCTGGAAGGAATCCCCTAAACTTGCAATCTTGAAAGGACTGAAGAGACCAGAAGGGGAAAGGACTCAGTGATTCCCAGTTTGTATAACTGTGGCTGGAGAATGAGACCTTCCTCCCTGTCCATGTGATGTCAGCTCATGTGTTCTGACTATGTTCATACTGCAATATTCTCCCAGCTTCCAAACCAGGATGACTTCTTCCAAACATCATATTGGAAATGGCTCATGTTAACATGTTATTTGGCAGTGACCTCTTTATCCCTGCTTAACTGTGTCCCAGGCTTCAATCTAACCATTTAAGAACAAAAGTGGTCAACATCTAGTATCTGCATCCATGCCCAGCACTGTTTCATTTACTAGCATTGCCATAGTCCCAAAGAGCACTGTAACTGGAGGATGAGATGTGTCAGCCTGTACACTCCACATATTAGGCCCATTTTATTGTTCCCTTTTCCTGTACCCTCGTCTTAGTGCCACCATCTCAAGTGTGTGTGGGACAGCGTGATGGTTTTTCTTCTTCCAGGGCAGGTAAGGCTTGGCACATGAGGCCACAAAGAAAGTTTTCATGGTGTTGTGGATAAGGTGTTGACTTCTACCAGAACTCTGTCATCAAATGGTCCCTGATGGAGGACACATACCCCAGAAGGCAGCTCACTGCTAAAGCCCTTCCTCTGTCATGTTGCCTGAATATATGCTATTCAGTTACCTTTACGTGAATTGAGCTGTGGAATATCACACGTTGATATCTGGGAAAACTGACCAGTCTGGAAATAGGGGAGGAAAAGCAAAACTGCAGTGAAAGGAATCATTCTCACTTCATGAAGTAAGGACAAGAAAATGCTTTAGGGTAGGAAATGTGGGGTAAAGGAAAGAGATGATGTTAAAGATGGTCACTGGAGCATTTCCATGTTAGTCATAAGTTAGTGTGTCTGGGATCAGTCCAAGCTAATCTGAAAATCTGTCATGCAAGTGTCTATGTGAGAATGGCTCTTGCCTGAGAGTCTCTTTATAGTCCAGAGAAAGAAAGACGGTCTTCCAGGATGGATCAGGTTAAAAGGGTCTACTTCATATATGGAAAACTTGGGTTTAGTCCCTGCTTCTGCCGGCGGCAATTTGGCTAACAGCTCCCTGTTTGACCCATCAAAAGCAGGGAAACCCTTGTTAGGGAGGAGGCAGGAGGTGGTGTGACCATATTTTGAACATAATCCAGCCTGATAGATGTGCTCTAAGAACACCTACTAAAGAAAGATCCTCAAGGGAGACAGGTGGAAGAAGGTTTAATTTGTGGATCACAAAAGCCTTATAGGTATTGACTTGCTGAATTCTGTCAGCACTGAGACACTGCAGCACAATCACAATTGGGCACTGAGAAAACTTTACTGTAGAATATTGGGAAGTTGATTCAGTTAATCTAAATTTTTCTCATTTGGGGATTTAGGTACCTAAATTTCATGTATATCACCAGCAGAAACTCCCTCCTGCCATCTACTTTTCTGCTCTCTCTTCATGTAGGAACCTAATCCCTGCAGTAACCACCATGTTTTGCCTTCTGGGAGATTGCTGTCAGACCACTCCTTTATGCTTCTCCAGTTTTAGACAAAAAAAAAATACTTAAATTCTAATTTTTTTTGAGCATTCTGAGAAATGCAATTTGCCTGCTATGGTGGTTCACTTTTTTTTTTTTTCTCATAATAAGTAATCTATTGATTACTACATCTGTCCAGAAAGCAAAGAGCCAGGGTTCTACATCCTTTCTGGCAGGAGAGGATCCTGACCCACCTTTCCTCCATTTCATAGGACTGCCCTAACCAGCAGACATTCTCAAAGAGGAACCATCCCCTTTTCTGAAGATTACCACCAAACACTCAAGAACAAAGATGTCCTCAAACCATAAGGAGCCCAGGAACCTGACTCCTGGAAAGGGGACAGAAATGAGGTGATGGACCCATCTCACAGGGGTGTGCCCTATAACCATGACCAAACCATAATTTTAAATTATGCAATAATTATTCTGAAGAGTAGAACTGATGCTATTAGTATATACATATATTTAGAGAGAATAATCCTTACTCTGTTAGACACTTAAGACTGACTTAGTTATGGGTAGCTGAGCTCCTAACAATAGCCATGCATCTGCACAGGCATTTTGGTGCACGAAGCTGAGATAATACCATGAAAATCTTAATGACTGTGTAGTTCCGGGGTCAGTCTGGTGGTTTAATACTGCTTTATTAGTACATATAGAGATTTTCTAAGTGAAAGGGTCTTCTTCATCAGCTACAATTCCAGTTGTACTGTTTCAGTATGGTCATCTATATACCACACAGAGCACCTGTCACTTCCTCCTCCTGTTTGGCTACATTTCCACTTCAGTGTGAAAAGATGTAAAGGTAGAAGATTAAAAATGGACATTGTTCAGACTTTTGAAAGGAAGGGAGTTTATGGTGCCAAGTCACATTATCACAATTTCCAGCCATGTATTGATAAGTGGTTTTGACTCATTCCTCTTTGATGCAACTTCCTCCTCTGGAAAGTGGAGAGCTCACAACATTCTCACAATGTTGGCTTAAACTATTCCTCTTCACCAGACTCTGAATTTCCTGAAGTTTGGGGTTTTTTTTTTTTCATAGAAAGACTGAGTAATGGAAAAGCTCTACTCTGAATTGTTTTCAAGAATATGTTTTAATGACGAGCATAAATCAGTCTGGTCTAAGTCCATGCAACTAATTAAGGGAGCAATTCCTTTAGAAGCAATTCTGGACCAATTCTTCTGTTCCTTTTCCTTACCCTGAATTGGCAGTCATGTGGCTGAGTGATCAGGTAGACCAGAAAGGCACTGGATGAAAACTATGGGTTTTTTTTGGTTTTTGGTTTTTTGGTTTGTTTGTTTTGGCTTTTTTTTTTTTTTTTTTAATTTTTTTTTTTTTTTAGAAAAATTTTTTTTTTTTTACCCTTTTTTTTTTT
>VUYV01000268.1:1074359-1117171 GCA_008711295.1 Anarhynchus alexandrinus
CTGTTCCCATCCCCCTGGCACCCTCCCTTTAAGTATTTGTAAGCATTAATAAGATCCCCCCTCAATCTTCTTTTCTCTAAGGTAATGTTTTTATTTGGCCATGAACTAATTTTTACTGTTGAACATCCACTTAAAGTGATAGCTGAGAGAACCAGACTGGCAGAGTACCACGTGGATGGACGTGGCTTCTTTCATCTAGACAAAACCATAACAGCATATTCTAGGAGTATCTACCGATAGTAGATGCTTCTAGTTTCTATGGGCCAAAGCTCCAGCTCTTGTCCTCCAAAAGCACCAGTCCCTTGGACAACAGGGTGAGGATTCATCTCACCAAATTCAGACATTTACAACATAGATATATAAATCTGTGGTACTCATCATAGTATCTCTGAGTAATCAGTGGAAAGAAATAAGCTCTCCAGGTTGTTATAGGTTTCATCTTAACTCGGGTATCTAAAACAGGCCATGTGAATCAAAGTAAAGAACCGGACTGCATCCTGCTACCAAGTATATTTTCTGCCTTTTATCTGCATTACTGCGGGAGAAAAAAAACCCTGGCTCCATGGTGCTCAGATTGGTAGGAGCTTTTAGGATTCAATCTGCTGCATAAAGAAAAAGAGAGAGGGAGAAAACAGTTGGTTTTATGTGGCATTACATACTTTTGGCTCCATTTTCATATTGATTGTATATATAAAAAAAGGGAAAAGTAAATAAACATGAGGAGGATAATGTCCCAAATTGAGTTTTATCACAAGTGCCTCCTGCTGGGATTTGAGAGCAAAACCTTCCCTCAAGGGGACAGAATAATATCATTTTAGTTATGGCCATATTCTTCATTTAGAACCTCCTCATCAGCATGTCAATGCATGTTATTCACTGCTTGGAGAGACAATAAAATCAAAGGGCCCATCTTTAGAAAGAAACACGCATGTTACCAACGTTTACACTACAGAGATCTTGGCCCTTAATAAAACCTACATCCAGTAGCGAAGTTATCAAATGGAGTTGTGCTCATTTTCTTTTATACGCAATGAAGGGGCACAATATATCTTTACCAGCAGCTGGGAAATTAATGCTACAACTAAAATGACATTCCGCGTCTCAATGAATGATTTCCTGTGGGGTTCGGATAGTGGCTGTGACGAGAAGAGGTGTGATAATGGATCTAAGTCCGTAATGCATTTATCCCCAGGTGCACTTGCTCAATCTGTTCCTTGTGCAGCTCTTTTTGGGCTTAGTAGGACTTTCAGAGTTTTATTCTGCTGTGCTGAGGCGAATGGTTATGATCCACTTTTAAAAATCCACGAAGGGGAAGGTTTCTGCGCCTGGGAGATTGTGTGGAATGGGATTGGGCTTCTTTGCCGTGGGATTTCTCGGAAAGGAAAGAACTGAGATTTTTCAACGGGAGTGCAAAATCGAGTTGTGCCACCATTTCTTTTCAAGATAGGGAAACGGAGGCACACAACAGCCAAGCGTGATAGGCAGAGGCAGGTTGTTGAAACCCAGCTTCTTTCCTGTGCCATCCCTCTCTTGTGAGGAGAGCCATGCTGGATGAAACACGTCGGCTTTTACAGCCCAAGTGCAAGTCATTTCTAAGCATGTTTCGTATTAAGGTTTACCTGTATTAATAATTGAAAAAGGGCTAATACATGATTAATAAATATTATAAGCATGTTACAGTCCCAAGTAACATTTCTCAAAGAGGACAGTAAGAGCTTCAGCAGATCTTTTAGGCAGTAGGTTGTATGTCAGGAGTTTACCCTGTCAGACTATTCAGTAATCTCTATGAAGGAATTTATGAAGCTCTTTTGAAAACAGCTCCTTAAAAACTGAACTATATTGCAGTGGATTTGTCTTCCATGATGAAGGAAAATATGCAGAGAGGCAGAATGTTTTGAACTTAAATACAGAGAGTCTTAATCAAATATATCTGGCTGGTGCAATATTGTAAGTTGCCAATGACTGTGGGGAAAAAAAACCTTTCTTATGGCTTATATTGTCTTTCTTAAGGGGGAAAACCCCCACTTGTTTTGCTTTTTGTTTCTTTTAAGGAAGCTGATGGNTTGATTATTTATCTCTCCAGTATTATCAGTACATAATGTTAGTACATTATTATCACAAGTGAATACACACTAGCTATCTCTATTGCAAAACTATTACTGTATTCTGTTATCAATATTAGTGCTATTGTATCTCTGAAAGTTGAAATTTCTGGGCAGAGGGAGCTTAAGTCTTCCAGAAAGTCCTGCACATAAGTACAGCTATCCACGGGCTTGCAAAACTACACAGCTCACATCAAAACCACAGCAATGGGAGAAGAAAATGCAAATCCGTTGGTGCCCTGTGTAACATCTACTTTTGGGTTCGTACCATGCCGAGTGCTATACGGCCATGGGTCATAGCCTCATAGAATTCTATGATTCTATGATCCTATGAGTGCTATACAGCCATGGGTCTGACACATCCAACCTGCAGTCTCGGTGGTGGAGAGAGAATCATAGAATTGCTGAGGTTGGAAGGGACCTTTAAGATCATCAAGTCCAACCATTAGCCTAACCTGACAAAACCACTTCTAAACCATGTCCCCAAGTACCACATCTACCCTTTTTTTAAACACCTCCAGGGATGGCGAATCCACCCCTTCCCTGGGCAGCCTGTTCCAATGTTTAATAACCCTTTCAGTGAAAATTTTTCCTACTACCCAAGCTCAACCTCGCCTGACATAACTTGAACCCATTTCCTCTCGTCCTATCACTTGTCAGCAGGGAGAAGAGGTCAGCCCCCACCTCTCTACAACCTCTTTTCAGGTAGTTGTAGAGAGTAATAAGATCTGCCCTCAGCCTCCTCTTCTCCAGGCTAAAGGAGATGCAGAGGTCTAGAGCTGGTGGCATGGAGAAGTCACCCATTTCCCCATCAGGCCACCTTGGTCCCGGCATGAATTGCCTCACTTGGCCATGAAAACTCCTCTCCTCTGTCTCAAAATCCCCCCATGGTCCGTGCGCTTCCTCACCTGCCCGCAGGAGGCTTTGTGAAGCTGTTCTGGAGGGGGAGATGCTGAACAGCTAAAACCTAAGGCTCCTTCAGGACTTCCTACCTCCCGAAATGTCATGGGATGGCTTGGGAAAATGTTGTAAAAAGGCGATATACAACACAGTTCCCCGCTGCTGTAAGTACGGTCTGAGCCGCTCTCCAGAAGGATGAGTAACTCTGAAAATCCGGGAAAGGGAACAGGTTCTGCTCCTACCCCCAACCCTTTCCAGAAAAAAAAAAAGGGTTTTACAAAAAAAAATAAAAATCTGCAATTATCCAACACCAGATAACTTTCCGAATCCAGCTCACCTAAGCTATTTTTTTTTTCTTTTCCCCCTCCATGAGCAAAATGAATGCTGCAAGCAGTCACAGTGCTAATGGTCTTTTTTTCACGTCGCTTCCCCTTGCTCCCCGAACTGAAGGCAGAACTGCAGAGACTTCAGGAGACTCTTCATGCTATCACTTCACAGGCTGGAAGGTGACAGCTTCGCCAGGGACTAATGCGGGCCGACATAATTGAATGTGGCCTGCAGCAAAGCAGCTGCCTGGAGCCACTGTTGATTGTAGCTGTCATCAGGTGGAGCTTTCTGCCGTAAAATACGGTCCGGAGGAACGCGGCTCTCGCATGCAGCTCCGTGGTGATAGCTTATTTACTCTTACCCCGCCACAACAGTTTTGTAGTTAATAATTGTCAGTATCACACTGTTGAGCGAGCACAGATGCTCAAGCTCTGAATCATCAATAATTTTCCCGGTAACGTGGTCTCGGAAATTAAACAATGGCCCTAATATTCCCATTTTCTGGGTGTATATTGTGTGTTTCAGCCTGTCATCCTCTTTTTTTTTTTTTTTTTTTATGGAGAACCTTAAATGATTTTAGAGATATTTCCTGCGCCTGTTTATTTAACTGTCACAGGATGTGGGAGAAATATAATCTGCTAAATTAGGCATGAAAAACTGTACACAAGGAGAAGGCTCCCTGATTTCTGCCTTGAAAAAGAAGTGGCTTTAATTACAAATTCAGATAAGGAAGCAATCACATCTTCCATTTATACAGCTTTTTTCATTTCAGAGGAGCTCACCACAACGAGCAAGCCATAGGTTTAATCTTTTCTCCTTTATTTGGAGATTGTGAAGTGTAGAAGGAGTATGAGAATATTTCATAGGAACGAGGCTGCAGGATCTCTCTCCCAGATGCAGTAAGTAATGTATATCTCACATAACACTGATCTTTGCTGCTTAAATCCTGCCTAAACTCTTAGTGGGAACCTGTGCAAGCCCTAGGATAAACTTGGTCTACTTTTTGATTACTACTATTCATAAGCTATTTATAACACCTTACAAACTCTGTATACTATACTTAAATTTAGTATACTAAATATAGTATATACAGTACCATATACCAAATATAATATGTATTCAGTGTATTTAGGATACCATAATTAAATTTAAATACAAAATACAAACCTTGGTCTGTATTAAAATATATACAGCCTGAGGAAGAAGATCCCGTAGCTCTCAAATCATTATGCGGTTGTGCTGATAATACATCACTCTAGTTAAGTTTAAGAAGCGCCATTTTCCTTTAAATACTTGTCATTTTCATTTTAAAAATAAATCATGTTGGTGTCACCGGCTTTTAGACATCCGGTGCTTCCACGTCAGTTGGCAACTAAGGAGGTGCAGAGCTGCAGGTACATCAAAGAACTCAAAGTGTGTTGATTAAAAAAGAAAGTAGAAGAAGGGATATTGGAGAAAAGATATGAAAAAAGGAATTGTCAGCTTATGTCTGCTGGATGTTTTGAGTTAGTTGCTTTGCTGTTTGTACCTGCGTGGCTTCCTAGGAGATTAGCTTGCTGGAGATGGTGGCAAGGGGCTTGGCTCCGTCTGCATTGTGATGTTGCACACATGTTCCTCGCTGGGACACAGGAGTGGCGCATCCCTTCATGAGGTTCTGTCCAGCCTGTAGGACCTGGATGAGCCCAACTGGAGGCTCAGGAGGTCCCAAAAGGCTCTACAAATCGAAGTTTAAGTTGCAGAGAAAGCATTTCCTGCGCAGCGTTTTGGGCCTTATTCAGGTCTTGATTACTTTGGCTTTGCACTCCGTCCATCTCCCCAGCTGCATTATGGTGAGGTGAGATGGCAATTAGGCCTTTTAATATAATAATTAATCTTGTTGATTCTAGTTTGCACCCATAATTGCCTTACGGGTGCTCCTTTGATTTGGTGCTGAAGGAACCGGGAGCAACATTTTGTCCTTTGTCTTGCTTCTGAACCTCTCTTCCACTGCTGCAAATTAAGAATAACTCTGGTAGGAAATTGGTGTACAATAAGAAATATAACCATTGTGTTTATCCCACCTATGAACCTCCTGCATGAAAGCTGTGGGTCTGACTCTGATTGTCCTTACGGTGGTTTCATAGCAATGTAACTTTAATGACTTCAGCAGAGTTACTGCTGATAGATACCCTCACGAGTAATCAAAAACGGAGCTGAGGGCTCTTACACAGGGCTTTTCTACCACAGACAGAAACAAAAGGTATTTATTTCCAAACCTCAGCTGCTTAGTCGGTTGTGAAATATTTCTTCCTTTCCCTGATAGCAGTGGATCTGTTGTTTATGAAAAGCAAGTATTAATTATACAAGGTTTAGCCACAAACATCTGGTTTCTCTGCTTTTAAATAAACATGTCCCTTCAGCTGGTACTGAGTGTTCTCGGGGAAGGGAAAAGATGCACACTGCAAAATATCACTGTGGGTTAACACAAGTGGTCTGATCATCTTGTCAGGGACGACTCCGTACCTTACCCAAAACACGAGCAAGCAATATTCTCATAAACAGTAAAAAAAAAATATGTATTTTTAGGAGGGGATCATGATGTTGGCTCAGCTGTCTGCTTGTATTTAGATTTTGGGAGCTTGCAAGAGGATTAAAAACACTTGTTTCTTTTCTTTCTTTCTTTCCTTCCTCCCCCCCTCCTTTTTTTTTTAACTTGTCACTGCAATAAAGTTGGCTGTGGCTCTGGGGAGTCCTCTGTAAAGTACAATGCCCTGGGCTATGGGAGATGGAGCCCTCAATAACTGATATGAAAGGTCCTTAATTAAGCACTTAGCATTTCAAGGCAGTTATCACGGCTAGCCCACAGACCGAGCTGGCAGTCCGTCACCACCGATAGGCCACCTAGATGACTAACGTGAGTTGAGTCGAGTCTTTTGTACTTTAGGCGAGGAGCCCCGAGGCACAGGCTGATCTGGTGACCCTCCCAGATCCACTTTCCCTGCCGGAAGGAACGGGATATCGGATGTGACAACACTGCAGACGGGGGAACGTGGGTTTTTTTTTTCTCCCCCCCCTCCCCAGAAGAGCAGGGATTGAGGAGAAAGTTAGAATGACAGTGGCACTTTCTTGGCTCTGTGCGTTGGTATGAATATGACCAAACCAAATGAATGAATAATTATGAATGTATTATGAAAACAGAAGGGAAAACCCTGTTGCTGTGGTGCATTCAATTATTTCACCGATTACATATGGCCGTTGGGAAGTTAACTGAGAAAGAGGCTGCTCATCGCCCCTGTACCACTCTCCTTCCCGTTCTCTTTGAAATCCTCTGGACACGAGAGCATAAATGTTTCGGGGGAAGTTTATCTTTATATTAAGGAGAGGGGGAAGACTTTTGTGGCATTAAAATGGAAAGGGTTAATGGAATGAACTATAGATTAAATTGTAAAGCAATCAAAGAAAACCAAACACTTTATAGCAGACAACCATCTTCTGGTGTTTGGGTCTGTGTCAAGCCATGGATGTGGAAAATTAAAGCCATACTGAGAAGGGAAATGAACCATGTCTAATACATCCCCAGCAATAAAA
The DNA here is from genome assembly GCA_008711295.1 of Anarhynchus alexandrinus. Taxonomy (NCBI): domain Eukaryota; kingdom Metazoa; phylum Chordata; class Aves; order Charadriiformes; family Charadriidae; genus Anarhynchus; species Anarhynchus alexandrinus. Next base: position 1,081,256 of record VUYV01000268.1, read on the forward strand.
TGTTTTCACTAGGACTGTAAAACTGTGGCTTACATTAGGAAAAAGAAAATCAAACTATATGTCAATTCCACATCATGGGACATGAAGTGTCCACAAAAATTTATATTACTATTTAGAAGTGTTTCATTCTGGTGTTTTATTGTGATTGGATGCGCCCTTCTCAGTATCTTTTGACTGGTATGAAAATGATTTGAACTACTTTTTTAGCATTTATTTTACATCTATTACCTGTTCTATTACTTTTTATTATTTTATTGTGCTTGTGTAGAGGATTTTGCACAGTTTTCATTATAATGTAACATTAAGTCAATTTATTTGTGTATTACACGCTGTATAATTGCACCTTTTTTTGTGGAACAATTTGGATTTCATTATCCAACAAATCAGCAGTGTTACATTTTGAAAAGCTCTTGTTAGAAATCAAGTGCATTTTCCAACTAAGACAACAGAGGTCAAGTTTGCACCAAAAAGGGAGCAGAAGATTTCTTGCCTAAAACACTTGCGCAGATGAGGAAGGTCATGGTGGAAACAGCAATACTCATTTCTTTGAGAAAATACTTAATTACTCTGGTCCAGATCAATGGAGATCAATATTTGTAAGAAGGGAAATAGTACAGAACAAGGTGGTCTGACATGGAACAGGTTTGAAGGGGAACAGATCAAGGCAAAACCAAATGGGTGCCGGGAACATGTCAAATGTAACAGCATTTTTGTTTAATATTATTCTGTATCATTCTGTTCCTTAATTTACAAGTGCCATAAAGAGTACAACTAACACAGGCGAAGCAAAGTGTACATCTGTTTGTGTAGATCGGCTTTGCTATCATTTATCAGGCTTAAACCTTTCATAAGAAGTGACATAACAGCAATTGCGTCTCTCTCAAAGGTGAACTGACAGCCCCTCTGAAAAAGAAACGCAAAAGAACATTTTAAATAACACACCAAGAATGAGAATAGATGTGAAGATACAAAACTTCACCCTTTTTTTTTTTAGTCTGCCAAAATTGCTACCTGGATCCCTCAGTTCTTCTCTGGTAGTTATTACAGCTTCACTCAGAAAAGTTACAATTAATTCATGAGTAAATAAATTAGCAGGTTGTACCCTGGAATCTTCATGTTACGAGAAAACCTTTCCACTCTTAGACATCCTACGTCATTCAACTGTCCCGTTGTGACATAGTGGGACCACTGGTTTTCAGAGGGCTGTGATTTTGCCCCCTCTTTTTCTTTTCTGTTTAACAGGGCCATTTTGTTGAAGATATTGGATTTACAGGCGGGGATTTACGTGTGTGTGTGTGTCTGCACAGTGCTGACCACAACCGATCTACAGGATCACTTGAACTTCCATGAGCAGAGAGCCTTGCAGGTCCTCAAGAAATGATGGAAACAATGGAAATAATCTGCTTTTAGTGCTTTAAATGTTGTCAGTTTTTATGTGGAATTGAAGTCCTATGAACTGAAATGGATGCAGAAAATGAGAAATGGAATGGGATTTTGCAAATATATTTTTTTTCTCTCATATTGGAACTATTTTGCTGTTGATAGATTTATTCCTCTAAAATATTGTTCTGACAGACCTTATGCTCTGTACTGAAATTCCTTGAGGAAGATGTGAGTAAAAGCAAAACAGATTTGGACGCTTTTTCAAACGCAACACTTTTTCAACAAATTGTCAAGTTCACTCCTGAGCTGTGGTTTCAAGTCTTCACCTGCTTCATGGTAGCAGGTGAATCAGAACCTCCCCTCCCTGCCGAGTATTTCAATTACTAATAACACCTTCTAACACAGTCCTTTAATTCTCTTTTCCATCACAACTGGCTCGGGAGCTCTACTACAGAAAGCCTTGTTTACTTCGGGCTCCCTCCCCAACCAACACATCAAACTGCAATGCATTTCAACACCTCACAAAGGTTAAACAAAGGACTGGGGACTATAGCAGAGCAATGCAGAGTAACTGCCCAGTAATAAATATATTTTTTCATTTCTACCACCTGTAATTCAGGCTTTGGACTCTTTTGGGCATACGTATGTGCTGTATATTTGAATACTCTACCATTCAATGCTCCATTATTAAAAGCATCACATATTTAACACCCCAAATTCTTGAGTTGATTTGAACAGCTAAACGGATGTAGGTTTTCACATTTCATGAGACTGAAAATGAATTTTTTCCCTCTTTTTTAATGTTTTGCTTAATTTTTGGTGAGTATTAACATCTTTTATGGGCTGAGATGAGGTCAACAGCATACACACACAAGAAGTGCGTTCCATACAAAATTCTGGTACAATGCTAATAAATGCTTGTACTTGGGTCTCAAAAAAATATCCAGCTCTTGTTTCCAGACAGAGATCAGTGAAAACCTTTACTTCTGTATAGTTAGATGGTTACACACGTTAATCAGTGGTGTAACGAACTCCATCACTTCAAAACATATCATCAGAAACCGAGTTGAGCAGCTGAGTGGGTGATGACCCAGTGTGAAGTGTTTTCTCTCAGTTCCTCAGTTTCCCACAGACTTATTCAATGGGACATTTAAGCCGTTGAAAGCCAGAGCTTCAAAAGATTTTTAGATATTTAACAATCAATAACCCTGAGGATTTTGGTTTTTTCCTTTCCTTAGCTCAAGTTTCCACCTGTAAAAGTGTAATGGAGCTTTTCTGTGACTGCTCCTGAATAGCCGTGATGTTTGAAGTTCAGCTGCGATCCTAAAGAATGGGAACCTTTTTCTTTTTTTTGAGGGCAAGGCCTGAACATTCAGAGTGACAAAAATGTGCTAGCATACGAGTTTTCTGTAAGATCTCTTCTAAAAGGAAAAAGACAAGCATGGCAGCATACTACAAGCAAAAAGGAAATTGCTACAAAATGAATTATCGTTATAGTTTTTAACTCATTGATATTCTGTGACAAAATCTTGCTCCTGTTGAATTCATAGCAAACACCAAGTCCCATAGAGGGTTTAACTGATTCTGATCAATCAATACAGAACCTCAGAAGAGAGGAGCAATTCGTCAGAAATGCTATAGAAGAGGTGGATCAGAACCAACATTTTCAGCACAGAGCGGATAGTCTCCCTGTTAGGCATCTAGATAATATCCACAGAGTTTAACTTTCGGCACTCAAATTGAAAATATTTACTTTACTATCAATGGCAAACTATTAAATCTTTGCAGTTAATTATGTGCTTTTACGATTGCTTTTAATCATATAGAGGTGACGTTTAATAAAGAGGTTGCACAAAAGTACATAAATAGAAAAATCACATAAATAAAAATATCACAATAACGTATGTAAAAATACCACAATAACTTATGTAAAGGAATTGCTTGTATATTTTTTATCTGACATATGGATGTATCTTGATTTTTTTTTTTAAATTTGCTGTTATAAGTAGTCAATATGCTATTACTTTATAGCAAAGAAAGTAGGACTAATTAAATTTGTATCTATACATTTTTATATTTAGAAATTGAATTTATATTTTACAACAGTTTGGATGACCCTTCTGTCTTTTACAACACACCTGATGTCATAGTCTCCCAATTTGGAAACCATTTTCTTAATTGATACACAAATTCCACCGTGCACAGAACAACCGTATGTGACATCAGAAAAAAAACAAGGATGAGGTCAAAATATTGGACTGCAAAGGATGAGATGTTTCATCTCCTGAAGAAATGGGCAACAGTATAATAGGCATCTCGTTTAGAAGAAACCACAATGTCAGCTATGCACCCTACCATGCACTGTTTGCCATAGGACACCTCCTCATATGTTACAGTAAATAGGAGGTATTTGTTATACAGATTGTTGTGCATGACCAAATTTTTCAGCCATAATACGAGAATGTGAACAGGGGAGAGCAAGAACATCACCAAAGGCCAATAACTCTACTACAACAGGGAATTTGTTCATTAAAATTATGTGATAATCCTAGGAAGCATGACGTGCCCTGTGCTAAAAGAAGACACTTCCCTCCTGCCTGCAAATAATATAGCATAGAATAAAATAAAACTAAAAATGAAAAGTTGCCAGTGTGACCAATGGAAAAAAATTGTCTTAGCATTCCAATTACAAGAATACATTTTCACCTTAACCTCTAAATGGGAGGCAAAAACTAGGCACACGATAATAAAACGAGAAGAGGAAGTACTGTGCTTAATTCCTGTCTCCAGCACTGTGCAGAAATGTAAAAATACCCTAAACTGACAAAACCTGGCATTTCTCAATTGTTGTTGAAGTAACAATTCTGTCATATAACAGCTCCTGCAAAGTGCAACCTCCTTTATTTTTTAATAATCTTGGTTCATGAAGTATTCCTCTTGATTTCTCCATGCCTTGAGTAAGTATTTATGACCATAAATGCTCAGACTCTTTAATGGGCATTTGTACTGGATGCAGTGGAGTTACCCCAGAGATCTCCCATTATCTTTACCAGTATTTTTTCTTCCATGTTCATCCATTTCTGCTCTATATTTATCTCAGAAAAGCATCTTGAGTCCCAAAGAAGTGTTTGATAATAAGAATTCATAAGCAATGACTTATGCATAAGCAACGACCTATTTACATGCAATTGATTCTGTGGGGAGAAGGAAACTGAACCTAAGATGACAAACTGCACGACACATTGAAGACCCATTTAATTTACATACCTAATCCGGGGATGGATCCTGTACACTGAAATTCAGTTTGTCACCTCTTTACTGTCTATTGCCCCCGTCTAGAAAACAACTGTTATTGCAAAGTCCTTAACTGGGCAATCCTGACCTAGTAAATCAGAAAAACCTTCATTCCTATGACTCCTTCACCCTTTCCCTAGGCAGGGCATCTGCAGTGGAGTAGGAACTTATTGGCGTTTATGTGTAAAAAAAAAAAAAAAATTATATGAAAATATATTTCCAAGTGAAAACAAGAGTTGAAGGTTAGTCTGGGTATACTGCACCGTCTTTGGTTAGAAGTTCAGGTGCGCCCGTAGCAGCAACAAAATCAACAAACCCCATTTTTCTTCTGCCCCATATTCCCCAGTTTCTCATTAGTTGGTTACAAGCGTTGCTGAAGGTGAAGAAGAAAAAAGCCCCAAACTGCTATGACAAATGAAATTAGTGCAGCGAAGGCTCAAATAAAGAAGAAGTAGGTTTTCTCGACACAGGGTTTTATAATTATAATTATTTTATTTTATTGTTTGCTGGGGAGAGTCAGAGTTTCGAACAGTGCTGGCACGTAGCTATTTCCTCTCTTGTGAGAAAGATGGGAGATGACATGTCAGTGCAATTCTTTGTCAGAAATATACATCTGCATGAAGAGAGTAGAGTTAAAAATTTAATCTGCAAAGCTATTTAGAGAGTGGATAGGCCTTGACAGGCCTCCCAAATGTATTAAAAGAACAAGAACAGCAGAGTTATGGAAAAAAAAAGCTGTTGCAAGCAAACAGAATGAAACTAAGCTTTCTTGACAGAATCAGTTTGCCAAATGACTTTAAAATTGCACTATGTCTTGTAGTTTTTTCTTAAATAGATTTTAATTTAAATGTGTAAAGCAGAAGAAACTTGCTTAGCTTCAGAGACCTGCACAGCTTTTCCTTAAAAAAGAGAGGGAAAGGACCCTCACAGTGATGTTTAGTCAGGTCATGAGGCTGATGAAGGAAGGACGGATGGTGTTGATACTGAGCAGTGGCTCGGAACTCTGGAGAGCCGGCTCCAGTTCCTGCCTGTACACAGACTTTGCGTGTGACTTCATGCCAGTTATTTGATCTTCCTGGACCCATTTTTGCAAGCATCTAAATATTCTGAAATTTGGGTTCCTGTGTCACTGAAGTGCACATGGAAAGGCCACCCTCTTCACCACATGCTTCCCTGCCTGTGAAATGAAGACATGCTACTTTGTTGGTCTTTTCTGCATATGTAACAAGCCTTTGAGTCAGGGCAGCTAAATTTAGGTGGTAGTCATCTTGCCTAAATAAAATTGTCTAAAAGTTAGACATCTATCCTAAATCAGTCTTGACTTTTTCTGCAGTCAGGAGTCAGGCATCTCCAGAGACCAGCTTGTTCCATCCATTTTAGATCTGCCTATTGGAATAGGATGAATCACACTCTGAAAAGCCTTTTCGTTCTCCATTGCTTATAGAAGAAATATTGATGACTGATTAGGACTTTTACATGACTAAATCCAGGAATAGTTTACATAGTTAAAGACAATCCTATTGTCCATACCAACAGAGTACTCAGCACAAAGATGTTTCTAAGAGCTGTGTTAAAGTAGACAACACAGACCAGTCAAGTCTTAGATAACTGACAACTGATTCTGCTCCCTCGAAGCCAAACCTGTACCTCCCACCTTTACAGCTTAGCACTGCAGAAACCTTTACGCAGTTCTGGATATCGCATGCTTGATATACCCAGTGGATGAAGCCCTTTATAGTCNACAGTTCTGGACATCGCATGCTTGATATGATCGTATGGAGTTGGTGGCTGGAAGGGAGCCTTCGGGGCTGTCCTGCAGAAGGGTGTTTTCTTCCTGGCATGAATGAAGTAGAGGGCAGCCCCAACAGATGTTGTTGAGTTCCTTGGCTCCTCTTCCTGTGCCATATACGTGCCTGACAGCATTACTTGAAGCATAAGATTTCAAGTACTGAGAAAAAAAAGCACTTCACAGTTGTAGTTAGAGCAACTCTGGCCACACATAACTACTGACCATGAAAAATGAAGTCTATATGCTGCTGAACAACCTCAGAAGACCTTTTGTAAAACATTGTGTTCATATGAAACTGTATCACTTTCAAAGCACTGTGTAGATTTAAAAACCAAAAGTACAGAGTTAAATTCTGGATGAAATGAAACTCTCTTCAGCTCAAAAAATTCTCTTTCTCAGCAGACAAAGGGAGAACAACCTGCATGTGGTAGGTCCTACTTATCAGTCACTGCCACACCTTGGAAGTCTCTGAGAGAATTCAGGGATGAGGGAGCTATAGAAACCCACAGAGAACAGAATTAAAGTTTGCATAAATTTGTGTGGCATTCCATGGTTAATATTTATTTTAATGATGATGAATCTGCAGATGTACAAGTGGACTCAATTAAGTTGATGAGATTTCATTATGAATTTTACATTATTTTCTTTTTTCATACAATTAGTCGATGCTACTTTCAAGGCTTTATTCCAGTAGAAAGAAATCAGTCATCAAGATTATTTCTAATACATTTGCCCTTTTCCCAGGTTTACCCAAATTCCCAGTTTAAGCTACAAGTGTGGATGGCTCACGTAGGTTCACACAATACTGATGGTTCCTTTTCTCTTATAGGGTGATTCTACTTGTGACAGGAACGTGTTGTAATAGCATCCAGATTTACAGATTCTAAAGCAAAACTATAATCTAACCTGATGCTCTCAATAATGGAAATTAAAGATCTAGAAATGTCGCAATAAATTTTGAATTGGAGATTAAATATTTCATACAATAATGCACTGCCATTATTTAAAGTTGGATCAAAAGTTGTATCAATGTTTGCTTAACTATGAAAAGTACATTTTCTATTCCTTGTTTACTACTTGTTGATAGAACCCATTTAGACTCCTGTTCATATTAGGGGTGGCTGTTTTTTCAGTTTTTGCATGGAGCCAATTGAAAGAAGAAGAATTTCTGGTCACCTTTGTTTGTGAAAGTGCATGGGCAAATGTTTAGTTTTCTCTCCTGGTGAGCAACCCATACTTCAAGGAAAATAAAGGAAGCAGTTGTCCCAGTAGTTGTCTTCATGCTGGAAGAGTAGACAGCTCTGGAATAAAATAGGATTTCCACATCCACTAGTGTAGCAGATTGATCAGATGACTGGGAAATGGCAAACATTAATCAGAAGGTGATAGAATTTGTGTAGATTTCTGCCCATTAGCACACAACACGACACAATCGAGTGACTTTAACTTTGAGTAAACCTCTAAGCTGTGATTTCTTTTTTTGTGTCTTCTTCCTTTCTGTCATCGTTTCTCATTTTCTTCTTTTCTTAAAGAACAGTAAGGAGTTTTTTACCACTGTGGCTTCCATCAAGTGCCAGTTCAGCACAGTATTTACAGATTTGTAACAAGTCAAGCTCAGCTACTCAGTGAAGTGCGTGAGGAAAACATTATCTTTTCATGCTTTATTCCTGTGGCTTTTGATTCATGGATTCATGGTCATAAGTAGGTCTTGTTGACAGGAGGAATAGGTCTAAAATGAAAGAAAAAATGAAACATAATTTTTTGATTCCCAAGCTCATATTTTGCTAACATTGAAATATTTGATACTGATAAAAGGGGTGAGGGGAGAAGGGGCAAGGAGTGTATCTATTTTCTTTTCCATTAACATTCTGATATTATTTATTTAAAAAATATTTACATTACATTCAAATACTGCATTTTAGTCATGCAGACGATTTTAGTGCAATGTAATAAATACTTAATGTTTTAATACAACACAATAGCACAAATGAAATGATTGGAAATGAAACTAATAAAAACATTTACATTCTTTAAGAATGAACTGTTTAATACCTCTTAGTAATATTTTCACTTTGAAGACTTGGATTTTTGATTCAGCTACAGCTTCAGCCTGTATTCTGACTTAGAAAACCTTTCTTTTCCAAATGCCCAAACTACCCAGAGGATATATTTAGTTTCCTGCACTACTGTGATACCATGGCAGAGTCAAAATTACAAGGATACATTGCATAAAAATAATACCAAGATTCCCTGAAGAGAAAGGTAGAGGAAACTGAATGGATTACATAAGCGAGGGGAGAATAGAGAAGGTGGAGTAATTGGGAAGAAAATGCAGAGACCTGCACCTTGACTTGAAATGACAGGAATGCAGAGAGTGTTGTTTGTGGTTATAGCAATGAAATAGAGATCTAAAGGAAAAGCTGGAGGGATTTTGTATGCGATACATCTTGGAACCCCTGGATTTGGTGTCTAAATATAATAATCAGAAGACATAGAGACTTTATTCTTTATCTTCAGCATGGTGCCAGGTAAATTTTTAATTTCTTGGAGACAAGGTTTTCTTGGGTAACTTCAGAAATACACTCTCTTGCTTATCCTGTAGTTTAACAGCAGAGGTTGCTAAGAAGTCACTGTTAAATGATTTTTTTTTGCCTCTAGAGAGTGGTTCATCTCATCCTAAACCAAAAAAAAAAATAAATCCAAAGTATATCAGATGATTTGCAGCTGGAAGCACCTATTTGTTTCCTTTGAGCATAAAGGAGCTTTGGGTGGTGATACCTGACCTAGACACATGATTCAGTTGAACTGAATTGTGTCCTTTATTTCACACTGAGTCCTGTCCCAGCTGTGTACAGCTAAGGCCAATGACTTCTAGTTATTGTGACCTTATGCCTCTTTTCTTTAAGTTGAAAAATAAAACAATATTGCCTAACCTAGACAGTCTTCTAAGGATCCTCGCTTAAACACGGCAGCACTGCGGCTGTTGAAGTATGATGTCATGTCAAGAAATCTTATTCCCTTCTAGGAATAAGAAGTCAGGTGTTTAAATAAACAACAAGGTTTTAACAAAAAATTGCTTTGGAATAGATAACCTATTTCATTGTCAAGGGCCTACCCCTGACGTTACTTAAAAAGAAAAGAAAAAAGAAATAGCCGAAATATTAACGCACAGAGCACTAACAGAAACAAGAACTTTGAGAAAAGGGGCCTGCCTTTGATTTTAAATGTTTCCTAGGCATAAATATGTGAGTCGTTATCACTTTTTACATAGCTACAATGCTGGTTATAGTACTACAGCAGCAGAAGTAGAAGGGATTTTTAGTTCCTCTCATACTGAGCTGCTCGACACTCTACTGGATCATCTAACTCTTGTGCATTGATCTCGTCTTTATTTGTCCAAATTTTTCTTTGCTTGGTTTTATCACAGAAGTAGAAATACAGTAGGACACGGGATCCAGACAGGATACTGGGAGCAAAATGTAGTAACTCGAGGTGCAATTTAGCCAGCCTATTTTAATGGAAGTTGTACAGAAATCTGAAGTAGTAGATGTTAGGAAGTCTTCAGATAATAAATTATTCTTAAAAAAAGTAGCATCAGACCTTGATGAGAGTTTGAATAAGTTAATCTTTGAATGCATACCACTAAAACCATGCAAAAAATGATGCCTGTTTTTAAGTGGTACCATCTATGAATAAATAATCTGCCTCCCATTCTATCCACCCAATCCATTGACCAAGTCTATGCCTCTCTAAGAGACCTAAAGTTATTATAAATCATGTTTGTCTGGATGTAACATTTCATGCTTACAGAAACTCATACACTGAATACCTCTGTAAGACTTCAGGATGTAAAATATCCTCAGGCCTTAGTTCCTATTGAGGAGTAATAACGTATCCCTTGCATTTAGAAGCCCATGAAGGGCATAATTTTTATTCCCAGTCTTAGCCTTTAGGTGTCAGATTAATAGGGTGTAGAAGATTTAAAAGTAGCATCCTGAGGCCCTGAAAGCAGGATTCATCTAACCTAATTTTAGCCATCTAAAATTTAGTGGCTCAGTTTAATAGCCCACATATGCTGTGGTTGCTAGTGCCGTCTGAGACTTAGAGTTGCAGCTGGAGTCCAGGTGGAATAATTCAGGGTATCCCAAATGGCACTAAATGCTCGTGTTTAGCCAGCTGACTACTCAGTGTCTATTTCATATTAATTACCTAGGATATGATTCGGTTCAAGATTAACACACCTACATTTAGGTGTTGGCAATGTAGGTGCTTGCATAGGTACCGCATGTCTAAGCTCCCATTGTTTATAATTCAGTCAATATAGTTCAGTTGTCTAAAAATGTTCATCTCGTGCTATTTGAGATGTCTGAGGTTAGCCCCCACGATCTTGCTTTTCCAGATCATGGCTCTCCTGTAGGTCCTATACTACATCCACCATGACCATGCAGATGGCTCAGATACCTTAGGGCAACTCTGATGTGGTTATGCAAATGAAGCAATTTTCAAGAGGTTCTTGGGAGCTTCTCTGCTGGTTAAATGAAGATGGCTATTGACTAAAAGGGGAGCTTAGTCACATAGGGAGTAATTCATGTGACTAGTGTCACTTGATATAACACAAGATTCACGGGACTTGTACTTTTCTAGAGCTAGACATCATTTTCTTCATATGCAATGATTTACTGGCCTCTGTTTATGCCTTGCTGAGTGCCCACGACCAGAATTATTTAAAAAAGAGCAAACTTGATTTATTTTTCTTTTTTTTTTCCAGAGAATTCCAAATGTAAGTTTTCACCAACATTTACAGATAACAACATGTACTACTCTTCTTTCTTTAAGCATGTTGTAAACGATCATGTTTTAAAAGATGTTTAGTGGCATTTGCACATCACTGCTCTTGAGCAAAAAACCTCAGGAATCTGTTTAGCCACACCTGAAAATTAAACAGGATGATTTAATCAAGATATAATTTTTATTAATAGTCCTTGTTAATAACAAATAAACTCATCTACTGCAGATCCTCCTTCAATATCTAATCTAAAGATGTCAGAAAAAAAAAATCTGTAGGAAAGTATGTTGAGTAGAACCACGCAAGAAAGGAAAAGTAAAATTACAAACAGAGGTAAGATTTTTGAAATGGCGATGGAAAGAAGCTCAAGTGTTCAGGAGGGAAAATGACAGCATAGAACAGCATAAAGTGATAAAGGAAAAGACAGGAAACCACCCAGGAACATCAAGAAGGCTGACTGATGTACCCTCTGACTGATCGGTTTGGGTGTCTTACTGGTGACGGTGAGCATACCAATGCTTAGAACAGCAACTCATTAATCTCAGCTGTCTTCTGTGTTTATTTAAGCAATGAGTAACTGCTTTTTACTTTTAATCTGTGTATATTCTGTGTATTTACACACTTTGCACACAGTAAAGGTGGCAAAAGAAAGCGACCCAGATAAGGGGGGTTACAACAGAGGCATAATTAGTGCTTCCCTAAGAAGCTCTCCCCTTCTCTCCCTTCCTTTCCTTGCTTTGCTCATGTGTAACTGCGTTTAAATGCTGGCGTGGGTCCAAACACGTATGATGCTCGGTGAATTGGGGCCCAAATGGTTACAACCAATTGGACTGCTAAAGGGGAAAGAAGCAAATCAATAAACGCAGTCTTCTAACCCTCTGGCTGTCCGTGCTGTTTCAGTGCACTGGAGGCAGGTATTCAAAGACAGGATTTCAGCCGTTGTCTGTGCTGCTACCTGTGTTTTTCAATCAGAGTCACTCCGCTCTTTCAAGAAGCTCATTGGCAAGGTTTGGGATCTTCCTAGGGAAGTCAGCATGCAGGAGGAGTTGTTTTCCAGGGGCAGCAGACAGGAAATGCTAAAGGGAAGGATATGTTACAATTCCAATCCTCACAGACAAATACTGAAACTTTAACATATGTTTTGGTATTTTATGAAATGTTTCTTTGGACTGTCATCAGTTCTCTCTACTGAAGATTGAATCCAAGGTATTTCTTTCATAATGTGTTCCTTCAAAACACAGCCGAAAGAAATTACATCACTGCTTTGTCTACATAGAAGATGAAATATTGTGTCCAAGAAGTAAGAGATCCATTTTTGTTTCCTCCTCTGCCCATTTTTCTCACATTTTCAAACTAAGCAATAGCTAATAGCCTCTTTGGGAAATGATTCCTCAGCTTTTCTAGAAAAGCCATTCCACTTGTCACAAAAGAATTAAGGAATAACTGAGACAAAGAGAAAGCTTAAGAAAGTTGCTCGCTTTCTATATTTGATCAGGCACCTGGCTGGGATGGGGAGAGGAAATAGTGTTTAAATTAACCCCCTCTCATTTTGCCTGAAGTTCATTAGGGAGTTTTGAGCTGATTGCACAAAAAGTTTGAACTCCTGCAAGCGGTTAGGGACAGTAAATTTGCATACTGCAAAGCGGGATGGGTGGGAAATAAAGGGAACCCACCTGCAGGATGCTGAGCTTTAAGAGAGTACACTTGCTGCTGTGTTTTACCAAAAGCCTGATCCCATAAGCGTTCCTGGATTTCCCCACTGTCCTTAAATTTCTTGATAGAAATGAATGAACAGCACTTTGTGATCCTGGAGAATCCTGGGTGCCCATGGAGATCGGGTATGTTGAGGCTGAAGCCTTTCAGAGCAATCCCAGATCCTAAGTGTCAAGCACCTGAGAAACTTCAATAAATGGAGAGAGGATCTGATAATGACAGATTTAGATTTAGGTGCACAAATTTTGTCGCATCCTGCCGTAGGCATCTGTGCTTTGCCCACAGACCAGGTCACTGTTGGTGCTTATCTACTGTGGAAGTGAAGTAGAATAATAAAACAGAGGAAAAAAAAGGACTGGATGAGCAATTCAGAGTAAAAAGTGTATTCAGCGCATTATTCTGTGTGTGTGTATGTCTGTGTGCTCATGGGTTATTCACAAACAGACTTAAATTTTCAGCAAACCTTTGTGCTTTGCTATGTGTGCTGTATGAGGGATCAGCTAAGTCGTGAGATACTTACTGAGATGAACTGATGTTTGTAGAATGTTTCTGTTTCGTCCAAACATGTTGCTTTGTAGTGTCATGATTAAACACCTCCAGGTTCAAAATCAACATTTTAGCATTTTCTCAGCCCAGAGGATAATCTGTGTTGAGAGAATGAATTTATGTCTTCTGATGGACTATGAAGAAGGTTTCTGAATGTCTTATTGATCTGGACAACTGTGACTAAGTTTTCCAGACCAAGAAGTCAACGTGAGTATTTTTAACTCAGGAACTCCTAAATTCAGTATTCATAGGTGATCCTAAGAAGGGCTATGTACAGATGCTTAACCATAGATGGCTCTTCTTCCTAAAAAACACACTTTGAGGCAGTGAGGAACAAGAGAAAGAAAAAGTTTGACCAGAAAGATTCCCCCTGTATTTGGCACTGGTGAGGCCCCCCCTCGAATGCTGTGTTCAGTTTTGGGCCCCTCACTACAAGAAAGACATTGAGGTGCTGGAGCGTGTCCAGAGAAGGGCAACGAAGCTGGTGAGGGGTCTGGAGGACAAATCGTATGAGGAATGACTTAGGGAACTGGGGTTGTTCAGCCTGGAGAAGAGGAGGCTGAGGGGAGACCTTATCACCCTCTACAACTACCTGAAGAGAGGTTGTAGAGAGGTGGGGGCTGACCTCTTCTCCCTGGTGACAAGTGATAGGATGAGAGGAAATAGGTTCAAGTTGTGTCAGGGGAGGTTTAGACTGGATATTAGGAAACATTTTTTCACTGAAAGGGTTATCAAACATTGGAATAGGCTGCCCAGGGAGGTGGTGGATTCGCCATCCCTGGAGGTGTTTAAAAAAAGGGTAGATGTGGTACCTGGGGAGATGGTTTAGAAGTGGTTTTGTCAGGGTAGGTTAATGGTTGAACTTGATGATCTTAAAGGTCACTTGCAACCTCAGCGATTCTATGATTCTAACTGCAAATCACAGATGTTTTTCTTGGTCATTGGATCAGCTCTCCCAAGAACATGATTTTTGGTCATCAAGTCCAGTTCCTTGCTATCACAGTCCATCATATCATTCATAATTGGCCAAGCTTCCATCTAGAAAGAAGCAGTAATTTTGTTCTCATTTAATCTATTTTTTTTTTCTCTTTTCAAATGCTTTTCCTGAATCTCCTTGGCCTAACAATTAGAATCTGCCAATAAGTTCAGATCTTGGTCAGCTTCCACATTTGGGGTTTAAATCTGGTTCAGTCCTAGAAGAATCAATTCACTGAAGTGCAAGGGTACAACTACCGCTTTATTGTATCAGGTACTTACTGATCCCCTGATGTTCCTTACTACATTGCCTCTGAACACAAGCTAAGAGATTGTTTTAAAAACTTTAATGCCCCTAAAGTTAGATTCAGAAGCTCCACTGATTCATATATGCAAAAATTGCTAATTACTTTAAGCCTAGAGCCAAGACCAGAGTTTTCTAAATCTTTCATAATGCACTTAACTATAACATAACCACTCACATCCAGTCATGTGTTGATGTAAATTTATCCACTACCTTTTCTGCTTCCTTTTTGCCTTGGCTTGAGACAGACTATATCCCAAGCCTGTCCAGAATATTAAAGCTAACTCTAGGCAACGTTGTTATGTATTTAAACATTTAATAAAAGGTAAGTTATGCCAATATGTAAATTATTCATTAGTGTATATCTGTAATTAGAAGAATATTTTGTTTAGGATTTAATTAATTAATTTAGTTAGGGGTGTGGGGTTTTTTTGTGGGTTTTTTTGCCATGTTAGCTTTGAGAAAACAGGTCACCTCTGCAGATAGATTGCAGCAAATCTGATTTATGGTCAAACCCTACAGAAAAGGAATCCCTATGAAATATTCACTTTGATTCAACTGCAGTGGGAAAATGTAAAAATAGAGAAAGCTCATGACATGATATATGAAAATAATTCATTCTGCTGTATATGAAAAATGAGGAGATCCGGCAGCATCAATGATTCATTCTCTGCTAATACAAATTCAAAGTAGAGGAAATGCTGGATTTTGTAAAACAACAGTCTGACAAGAGTTAAGCTGCCAACTATTGTTTCAGATCATTATTTCCTGAAAAATGGGAAGATGATTATTGTGTTTTCACCTGCTGCAGCTTCCTAGCGCACTATTAGCCTGCACAAAGGGGTTTCCATCTAGTTTGCACCATCCACAGACATATAAAGATTGTGAACAGCTGGTGAACTGTTTTGTTACTGTTTTCAGTGCACATCACTCTTTTTTTTTCTTTTTTCAAAGCATATCCTGTCCTATTATGCTGATGAAATTTTCTTCATCAACACATTGGGTCAGTTACTCGGCTGGTGTAAATCAACATAGCTTCACTGAAGCCAACAGAATGATGTGGATTTACACCATCTGGG
Source organism: Anarhynchus alexandrinus (assembly GCA_008711295.1). Classification (NCBI taxonomy): domain Eukaryota; kingdom Metazoa; phylum Chordata; class Aves; order Charadriiformes; family Charadriidae; genus Anarhynchus; species Anarhynchus alexandrinus. The sequence continues at coordinate 1,097,125 of VUYV01000268.1, forward strand.
AATCTGGCCCGTGAATCCTAAGACAAACAAATAATTCACAGTGAATTATTTATAGGGTGAGTTTCACATGATTTTCTGTTTATGGAAATCTCTGATTTATTCTGCATTCTATGCAAAATTGCTTCTCAATATTTTCTTGGGCAAAGAATACTTTGGACTGCAGATACGTCAGTCTGCAGGTGATGGCTACAGTGTTCATAGTAAGTTGATGTAAGATTGGGTAAAGACATGTGAGTTTCTCAGACTATTGCAGATCACTTCCTCTTGCTCTTGATGATACAACCATTTAAAAAATAATTTACTATGATTTAGTGTTTTATTTCGCTTTCTTGAATTCAAGATCTGGAACCATGGAGGAGGTTCTGTCATACAATCCAGAGGTAATGATGGTTACTTGACCACAGCGGAAGATCCTCTGAAATTTATGATTGTGACCAGATGGAATTATCTATGTCCACAGTTAGGTGGAAGAATGGTGCAGAGGATTGGATACAGGATCTAGGAGGCTAAGATACATTTGGAATCCCTTCCAGACTTGCAAAGACCCTTCACACCTGCTCAAGCAAGTCAATTTAACTTCTTTATATCGCATTTTCCCTATTTATCTGTAAAATTTTTGAGTAATTCACACATTTTTAGATTTCCGCATGCTGGCAATTTAGTGTGAGAAAGCCAAAAGGATTTCTATACACTTCATGGATAATTTATCGCACCCACTTCAGAAATGTTTTGGAATGGGATGGAGTTGCCTAACTCTTTCCATGATGACCTCCTCTTACAGCTGCTTAGAAATGTTCATACTCTTACACTGTTTGGGCTGGCAATTCTTTTTTTTTTCTGAAATTAAAAAAAAATAATTTCATCATGAGGGGTGCAAATAAATTAACATTCACGTACTTTTAATGTACTTTCCTTCTTCTTTGAGGACCAAAGACACTGCTACTTTTTAATTTTAGCTTACATTGTTGAATATTACTCTAGAGCTACCCCATTGTTTTGAGATGTTGCCCATTCTGTCCCAGTGACAGTCCATCCCAGTTTAGTTGGGATGAAGCAACTTGACAGTGAATAGTATTCTCAAGACCTTTTCCCCAAAGCAACACTTGATGTAGGGTTGGATTCAGTCCCCTAAAATGAGGTGTCTAGTGCCATTTCAAGTGCCCTGGGACATCTGACATAGCCCCGTGGCGCTGGCACATATTGCACAGAATATTCTGGACAGTAGCTGAAGGTCAGGCACACTATCCCAGGGTGCCTTAAACTGAAGTAGGAACCTGTTCTTAGGCAAATGAATCAAGCTGCTGTAGAGCAGCATTCAGTCCTCTTAATGTCTGATGGCACTTTGGATTCTGTGAAGCGTTTTACTTGATCTCCAGCTGCTGGTCTAGAAAGGTGTTAATACCTTATATACCCTTCAGCTTCATGCAGACTTCTTGGATACTCTAGAGTATCTTATTCAGAATTAAACGTCACCATTTAACTGATGACCCTGTTTATACATCAGCATTCAACTCCAGATGAAGACAACTGAGTTTAGGTATGTTCATCCAGGTATCTAGATGTGCCCTAGGCACCTAAGCTCCTGTCATAGTCAGTAAATAATTGGTGAATAGGGGTCTGTGCATAGACACACCTAGTGTCATTTGAAATACCCACTAGTTTTCCAGCTCTTGCTCCAGAATAACATAAGAAACTCGTAGTGTTGGCATCACAGTTGCCAGATCTGTGTAAATGTCTCTGATACTCTAATATATTTCAGATGACAGTAAATTCTTATATTTAAGCAAACTGACAGCTAAACTGTCCTCCCTTGATTGTCCTGACTATGTTTCCATTAACTATAATGGAAACTTAGACAGTTATCATACCTATAAATATGCTTATGTGGACACCTAAATTCAGTTGCCTCATCTCAAACTGAATTCTACTCCATGGAGAAATACATAGCAAGAAGTCAAACTGAAAAGCTCAGGTAGGGCACCAACCATTCTATGATTCCATGAGTCAATATTATGGGTTTTATCCTAGAGGAAGGTGAATTCATCCAGGATTAGCATGATGGTATCATCAACCTACTGTCTTTGGACAAGACTGGGGAAGTTCTAGACATGTATTTACGTTCCATTCTTTGCGTAGCATCTATCTCCAATTTCACCCAACCTGATATGCGCACAGCACAGCAGTCTACATTTGAGATGGGTGTCTGAATCCCATTTATAATCACAAGAGAGAACACACACTTAACTTACATTTCGACTTCCAACATTAGATATTAAACTTTTTTTTTCTCATGCTGAATGACCAAGAGAAGCTGTTTCTTCAGCTGATATATACTGGTTTATCACCAGTTACCAGTGCTGTACTGACTCCAATATTCTTACATATGTGAATTTCTTCTGAGTTTCAGTACAAAAAGGACCACTAATCAAAATAATTTTTTTAAGATTATCTCAGCATAAGATTTTTAAGATCATTCACAGCTCCATTTTCAAGATAAGATTCAGAGGTCGCTTTACCCTGGGACTATAAAGAAAAATACATGACTGAGAAAAACATTAAAAATGTCACTGTAACATTATCATATTTTTAGATGCTCTGTTGGAGTCACACCTCCATGTTAAATATACATAACTCAAGAAATTCATTAGTTCTCCATGCAGAAAGGAACTCTGAATCCAAAATCCATCCTCCGCTGTCCCTTATTCCATTGGAGCAGCATTGTTACATATCACCAGTATAAGAAGCGATGCAATTTTTATTTCAATCCAAACGTGGTGCCTGCGAGCGGCTTTTATTGTGGGAAGTAGGTTCAGAGGGTAATAATTGTTGTATGCATGGCACGCCAATCTGATCAATAGACTGCTGAAGCATGTGCGGCCGGCTCTGCCCAGCCCCACCATTTGCAACCTAATTAGCAGCTGCTCAGAGATGGGAAACAGGTGCAGATCCGGGCCCAGGCCAGGGAAGTCTGCCTATAATTAACAAGGAAAAAAGGGTCAGATATTGGGAAGAATATCAAATCTTGGTCCACTGGGGCTATCATGCTGGCCTCAAAGGCATAGTCACCTGAGATCTTAGGCATGCTAATGTAAATTATGCAAGCTTTCAAACAACATGGCTGCATAATCAGTTGGCAGGGAAGAAATGACTGGCTGTTTTTGTGTAGTTTAGTCTGAGCGGTTAAAAAAAAAAAAAAAAAGAAAGGATTTCAATGTTCTCACTGTGTTGCTTTTTTGTTTTGCAAATAACAGTGGTTTGCTGTTGAATAAACAGAGGAGAGAATGCCCAACTTCTCTACTGGTAGTAGTAAAATGCAGGCACATTATTTAGCTCTGAGATTTTATTTAATCATTGAACTGAGTGAACATTTATATATGCAGAAAAACTGATTCTGAATTAACAAGGATAACGCTGGTTACCACTTGTACGGGCACCTCGTAGGCTGGAAGGTGAAGCCTTCCGAATATCATCGTTATTTTCTAACTGTATTTGTATAACTTAGGAAGAACCAAATTACATCTTTTGCATAATAAAAAGAAAATGTTTGATGAGTGGTTGATTCTGACTGTGGTGACGGTACCCAGGGCATCAGCTGGGGTTCCAGATCTCATTGGGCTAAGCAGAATATTTACACAAGAGAAAAAGGAAGCCTTTTTACAACAGAGGAAAAAGGTAGGAATCTACCCCATGGTAGTTAAAAAATATTGATGACTTGACCAAACTTTCTGGATGCCAACAGGTACTTCAAAGGAAAGACTGTTTCCCCGTGAGGTAAGGCATAAGCCTTCAGTTTGCCCTTTGAAGTTTATCTGATGAACTTCAGTTCTGTAGCAAAATAGAGGCCAATCACACGTATTTATACTAATGAGCCTATTGCAATACATATCTAATTGAGATATTATTAATATGTCGTTATATAGAGACACATACACAAACTTGGGACCACCTTTAAAACAGTGGGATATGGGGAAAACAAACAAAAAAGAAAAAGGAGAAGGAAGGCAAAGGACTTCTTAGTCTCTTCCATTGTAAAACCTTTGCACAGATCATTAAATGCATACTTCTAGCAAAAAAGCAGACAGAGTAGTGTCACCATAAGAACTGAACTGAAATGTCTAACCAAGAAGGAGGACTCTTTTTTTTTGGCAAAACCCTTTTTTGGGGGAGGAAATGATACCCCACTGAAAGTAGAAGTATTTTGTAAGTGGAAAGGCTGTCAAACCATCCTAGCTATTTGGATTTTTTTAGTTACACCTCTTTTGCAATTCAAAGTTCCATTTCCCAAACCTTTACCAGATTCTCTTTTCTTGCTCTGGTTTAACATTGGAAATATTTCTCAGAATTACCATTATTCAGCATTATTTGGATCATGGCAGCATGTAACAACAGAAATAATGAAAATAGTATAAGTTTTTAAAGAGGAAGGATGCTGCTGTGCTTACTTGAACGTTTCTCAAAGCAAACATGTTTCCAGGATCTCCAGGTCACTGTGGGACATGACCTTCTAGGAAGTGTAGGAGATGACTAGCTGGCCTGCCTGTGCAGTAGGCAGCCAGTGAGAGGAACCCCAAAAGTATCTGGAAGTCAAAGAACCTCTGAGGGCAAGCAACATATCCACATCCACACAATAAGTATTCACGGAATCACAGAATCACGGAATTTTCAGAGTTGGAAGGGACCTCTAGAGATCATTTAGTCCAACTCCCCTGCCAAAGCAGGATTGCCCAGAGCACAGCACTCAGGACTGCATCCAGGCGGGGCTTGAAAACCTCCAGAGAAGGGGACTCCCCCACCCCCCTGGGCAGCCTGTGCCACTGCTCTGTCACCCTAACCATAAAGTTTTTCCGTGTATTTGAACGGAACTTCCTATGTTCCAACTTGTGCCCATTGCCCCTCGTCCTGTCACTGGGAACCACTGAAAAGAGTCTGGCTCCATCCTCCTTCAACCCACCCTTTAGATACTTGTAAGCAATTATAAGGTCTCCCCTTAAGGTATAATAAGGTATTCCCACAGAGACTGGAAATCTGCCCACGCTGCGTAAGGAAAGGTGGAGCAAGAGCCCCGGAGGGACCTGGGAGTTTATTACTCTGATTTTTTTTGTTTGTGATGAGCTGTAAAAGTGGTGACTCCGTAAAAAGTGGCTTGTCCCAGAGATTTGGAGCATATACAGCCGAGAGACCTGCTTCACCAAAGGGGTACCACTGGCCCTCAGGGTGCACATCCTGCCCTTCTGCTCTCTGTGTCAAAAACTTCAGTGGAATTGACACGTTTCTTCAAATTTTTTTTAGTTCTGGTGAATCTGGTACAAAACTATGTTGCCTGGAAATTGTTAACTGACTGTACTCAATCTAGAGAAAAGAAACAGTGAAAGGGTAGAGGAAAGGGAATATTATTAGCTTTGATCAACACATGGGGAATTGAGCCACAGTGGATTTAAAACACTTGCCCAAAATCACGTGAGAAATTGAGGCTGAGATGGAAATGTATGCTGGGGCTCTATCTAGTATATTTTTCCCTTCCACTAAAGGCCAAATCCATGAACTTCCAGCTTAAAATCAAAAGGTAGCAAATAAAGTATTACTACTTTTTGACTCAGTCACATTGATGATCATAGAAGAGGCAAGCTTTCTACATCCTTAAAGAAGCTAAACCCTTTAGTTTAGAAAGAAATAATAGACATTACAACATTTTATTCACATTTTATTTGTTTATTTTCCTTATTCTGAGAAGAAATCTAGGAATAAATTTGCAAAACCACCTCATTTTTGCATGCTGGTCTTACGATTACACATACAGGTCCAGAAACTCTGAACAACTGGTCAGATTTTTGGTGATCATTTGCCCAATCTTGTCGGGGGTACTACAGCGTACTGAAGGTCAGTGATGCTGCTTTAGAAGCCTGAATGCATCCATATGTATTTTTTCTTAAAATACAACTTTTTTTCTGTATTCCTCTCTTTTTTTTCTGCAACGGCAGGAGCTATGTTGTACCTCTCAGTGGCCCAGACTGCAGTATAATATACAATGTCTGACAAAGTCGAATACAAATAACTCCATATCATGCTGGAAAAGGAAAGCAATGTGAAATTTCTTCAATATCAATAGCCTCAGCTTCTTGAGTCTTCTGAGGGAAATGATTTCAAGAAAAGAGAGAGAACTTTATATCTGGAGATAATTTGGAGCTGGGAAGTATGACTGTCATTTGAATTTGACAGCCTGAATTCCCAAGACAGGGTTTTTTGATTATTCTTGTTCAAAAATTTCAGTGCTGATTTTAGAACGACACCCTTTATACCTAACATACAAAGTAAAGGAAATATTTATATATATTCTGCATATGTGAAGTTACATATACGTACACGCACACCTTTTCAAATCCCGAGTGACTTGAAGTGATTAATTAATCATTACAGTACCCTTGGGACAGGAATATTATCTCCAATTTAGAAGCAGCGAAATGGATGAAAACAGTTCAAGTGATTTATTCAAAGAGTAAGAAGCCAGCAGAGTAAAGGAACTAATTATGACTCATTTCTATCTCCTTGTGCGATCTACATATTCCTGTAGGTTATGGAACACAATATTGGAACCCTGCACGCAAACACCTTTGTGATAATTTGTGATATCAACTTTGTGATAATTCACTTTGAATTGACCTCTAACTCTGTAGGGGCTTATATAAAAAATCCTGGCTGTGCTATCACATTTAGTAGCACCAACTCAACCAGGGAATAAAACTTTCATCATTCACCATTGGGTTATAATTATAACTATACATTTCAGTGTCCCAGTAGGTATGTAACACGTAGATAATTATTTGTTGGTCTAATGAAAGATATCGCCACCCCTTGCTAGCCTTATTTAATTTCTACCCTTTGAGCATCACAGCTACACTAACCATACTCTTGTCATGTAAGGCAGCAAATATAATCAGAGTCATTGGAGTTATGATGATCAAAGGGGATAAGGGAAATCTTGACATTTTTAACGTGATTAAACTGAATGTACCTGCCTAAAGTAAACCTCTGGTGCTACAGAATACAGCTCGTGGTTCTTAGGAAAGAGATTTGCAGTGGAGTGTCTGGCTCATGGAGGAGCTACTTGCTTCCCTGACAGTGTATCCTTACAGGTTTTTTTTTTATTTCTCTCCCTGCTACTGTCATTAACCCTGTCTAGTCACCGTTACAAGCACCAGACAAGGCAATCCAACGCCAAGGCACTAAATTATTGCCAACCCATTTGTACCATCTGCTGCACAAGTGTCTGTTGATGGAAGGGGTGGTGGGGCACCTGGTGACCGTGATGTCAAAACAACATTTGTAGGGGAGGCAGGGAACAGCAAAAGGACTGCATAAACAAAGCATTGGAGCAGGCAAGGAACTGAGATTAGCAGAGACTCCAAAGCAAGGAAAACCGATGCTCTTCTGCTTGGCTATTTTGAGAATCCCAACCGCATACTTTGCGATGGCCTTCTCAGAAGTGGGAGCACAGTTGAATTTTGCTGCTTATGGGTTACAGAAGTGAGGCAGTACCATTCCTACTGCAGGAAAACACAGAGAAAAAAGGGGGAAAAGATAAAGAAATAAGGAAGGGAGCTGTGGGGAGTCAGGCTTGCTCATCTTGCTCTGGCTGGAGGAATGGGGAAGGAAGGGAGAATGGGCTGCTGCTGCTAGGAGGGGGGTCTTTTTCCTTCTTCAGGGGCAGGTTGTGCTCCTAGGGCTTGGTGGAGAAATAGCCGGCAACGCAATTAAGGATGTTTTCCCATCATCTGTATGTAGTTCGTTTTCCTCTTTTGCTTATATAAGGTAATGTGACACCACCTATACATTTTTTTTTCATAAACCACTAATGGAATAAAGTACAAATTGCTCAACCTAAAATCTGTCTGATTCTACCCTTACTGGAGATCCTCTCCCTGTACTTTTGCCTGTGCAATAGACAGTGCTAAGCTCTTAAACTTAAACATCCTCCCATCTCTAGAAAAGCCAGGGGTTTTTACTTACCAGGTGTTGTGACCAAGTTAATCTATATTTATAAGTATCTGCAACCATTCTCAGTGTAACTTAGTTACCTGCTCTAGTTTTTCTCTCCAGAAAACTTCAGATTTCTCATATCATGTTCTTCCAGCATTCATGGCTGACATCACTGAATGTAACTGATTTTACAATGGCTTTTAAACATATTTTTAAATTATTTGGTATAAACTCCATGTGGGCTGCATTTTCTTTTTCTTTTTCACTGCTCACTTAGTCTCTCTCTGAAGTGACGTGGATTTATAGTACAAACTTTAAGATGATTTGATTCAGTGAGGTTCATTGCTGGAGGCAATGTTATGCAATAGGTGAAAATCTTACAAATTTCAGATGGTGAACGTTGTTTAGTGGCCTTTAAGGCTTTTTCATGTGTATTTGCATCCATGAATTCCAAGATGGAAGTTTTACATTCTGTAATTGGCTTCCTAAAAAGTCTTTTTGTTTTTCTTTTCCCTCTGTTCATTTCCAAGTAACATTCTGAACACAAACAACAAATACAGATGCATTACTTATCAAAAGTGTGATTGTTTTTGTTATTTTCAGGTCTGCTCCACATGTTCAGTTGTAATAATTATTTGCATCTATAGGAAAAGCTGCATCTCTTGCCTCCAATTTAATTAAATCTTTGTAATCTTTTCAATCTTTCCCTATTATTTTTGTTGAGGTCCCATCCCTGGAGGTGTTCAAGGCCAGGCTGGACGTGGCCTTGGGCAACCTGGTCTAGTGGGAAGTGTCCCTGTCTATGGCAGGGGGGTTGGAACTCAATGATCTTCAAGGTCCTTTCCAACCTAAACCATTCTATGATTCTATGATTATTACATTTTCTGTACCTCTCAGGATCTCTTTTGCTTCCCTCTAGACCCACTTGCTATCTTTATTGACATACATTGTCCAGCTGAAGCCTCAGACCACAGTGAAATTGTTTGACTTGTTTTAGAAATCTCCTTTTTACATCCGAGTCTGACAAACTGGGATGTATAAAGTGCGTGGTTACAATAAAGATGTATAAACTGGTGTGGTTTTCTCTTTGAAACAGAATGACATAGACGAGTTACTGTTCCTGTAGTATGCAGGCACTTTTTTTGCAGAAGTGCTCACTACTCAAACATCAGCCATTCTGCTCCAGCGCAATTCATTTTTACTGGGTAACTGCAGAACTTTGCACTTGGGCTTATTGAATGAAATCTGTGATGATGATTTCGTCTTCTAATTCTTCCCTCTGGGACTCTTGCAGCCCTCTCAAATGGAGTCACAAAAATTAATAAGTCTAATCTCCATCTTGTAATTGAAGTCCCTAACAACAACATTAACCCGTACCTGATTCACTTCAGGTCCCTATGCTACCATGTTCGAGATGTTATGCTAGTGGAGCTAGTCCTGTCCATCACAGAATCACAGAACGGTCAGGGTTGGAAGGGACCTCTCGACATCACCCAGTCCCACCCCCTGCCAGAGCAGGGGCACCTCCAGCAGTTGCACAGGACAGCGTCCAGGCGGGTTTGGAATGGCTCCAGAGTGGGAGACTCCCCCACCTCTCTGGGCAGCCTGTGCCAGTGCTCTGCCACCCTCACAGGAAAGAAGTTCCTCCTCATGTTAAGATGGAACTTCCTATGTTCAAGTTTGTTCCTGTTACCTCTTGTTCTATCACTGGGCACCACTGAAAAAAAGACTGTTCCCATCCCCCTGGCACTCTCCCTTTAAGTATTGATAAGTATTGATAAGATCCCCCCTCAGTCTTCTCTTCTCCAGACTAAAAAGACCCAAGTCCCTCAGCCTTTCCTCATAAGAAAGATGCTCCACTCACCTCATCATCTTTATAGCCCTTTGCTGGACCCTCTCCAGCAGTTCCCTGTCTTTCTGTGCTGCTCCCCATATCACTGTACAGCCTGGCTCAGCTCTGATTATACTGGTGGGAAACTCAAACGAGAGTGTAGCAGTGAGTCATACTCTTTCATGTAGGTTAAAAGGGATGTGTGTGATCTGAAGGAGCCCTTTGGTCTCTACCATTTCTTCTGAGCTTCTCTACTATAAGTACACAACTGGCACTTACCATTATTGGACGAGGAATCAGTATACTTCTGGGATATAGCCTAAAAGGTTTTACATTAGGGGAGTATTGCAAAATGATCCTCTATTACATTCTGCCCTGAGCTGACCTTAGCACATTTCAATGGTAGGATTATGAAATTGTAGAGAAATTATATCAACTGAGTATTTCCCAGAGGCAAATTCACTTTCTGTGGTTGAATTTTCTTCTGCTCACTTATTGTAAGAATCTAGAATCTGCAAAAATAAAACCACTATCGAATGAATTTATCATTAGAGATGGAACCATGCTACAATAAAAAAAGGAAAAATGTTCATGTCAGGATTGAAAAGCTGTTATGAATCGGTGATAGTTAAATCAACAGAGTGATAAAGATTAGGATTGACATTTCAGTGTGGCTGTGAGTTTTAACTCATTCTTTGACTTTTTCAGGTTGTCTTTAGAGGTTTAGAGTTAGAGGTGTGGAATGGATAGTTCTTTGTTTCAAGTATGTTTGCAACACCTTGCAAACACTTGTGGTTTTGGTGTTTTTTTTTAATAGGGAACAAAGATATATTTGCAGAACTTAGAAGAAGAATCAGATTCTGAAAGCTTAATTTTCTGTGCTATTTGACCGCATTATTCTGGCTTTCAGAATTTTTTCACTGTAATAATTCGTTATTCATTATTCAGACTTTCCTAAGCCTCTAGTTTCTGTGTTCTACAAAGAGTTAGTTACTTTTTTATTTTCTCAAATTCTTCTCTTGAAAAGTTAAGGCAAAACAAACAGAAGTTTTAGCTGATCTCACAATAAAGTTTTTTTCTCATAATCAGCAGATGCAATTTCACAATGTCTCCAAACACATCTAGACCCAGGCCTGAAGTAGAAGAATATACCTGAACAACAGTGATAGAACATTTTCAGATACTGATTTACTGCCTCGGGAGAGAGTCCGTAATGTTCCATAGCAGAAAAAAAAATGACAGCTTTATTTTACGAAGCAAAGCAAGTATGAAATTTTCTGTGATAATGAAGAGCTCTTAAGCCTTTTCCTGTATCTTTTGGATAAGACAGAAAATTAAGATTCTGTCCGTGTCTGCCATTACACATTCAATAGCACTTTTTATCTAGCTGTGTACCTCTCTACCTGCCTTCCTACTGCTGTGGTTTTCAGCCTTTCCATTAGCTATCCCAGCATCTGCACTCTGTTGAAATATGTGTGACTGTAATTTGTTTACACAATGACCTACTTTAGTTTCTTCTGGAAAAAATAGTTTTTATTTCTCAAGTTGAGCCATGGCGTGTTTCAGCTCTGTCTGTCAAACAGAGGTTGTTTTCCATCCAAGAAGCAGCTGCAAATGTAATCCAAGATTTACATACACTGCACAGTAAAGCTGGCCTTCCACTTTTACGGTAAAGTACCAATTAGCCACTGACTAGGAAAAGAATATGAGCTCCAAATAATTTTCTGTGAAATCAGAAAACTTTATACCAGTGCTTGAAAATGTCTGAGAGGTAATTCAAATACTGGTTTATCCCATGGTCATTCCTATAATTTCTAAGAAGGAAAAAAGTAATTAATCTTAATGTGAAATTCATAAAATAATAACTGTCTTTATATCTATGACAAATCTTTGTTGATTTCAGAGCATCTGGATAACTTTGCCATATAGGCAGCCGCTCATGTAATCTGGAATATTGTCTTATTTTCATAATAGCAAAGTTTGCCTTAGGGTTTGCTGTTAATTAATCATGTCCAAATATTAACTGACATCCATTCTTGGGTGTGAGCAAAACTCCCCCCCAGGGCACCTCCTCTGTGGAAAATTTAGCATTTCCATTTAGAAAGTGAAAAGGATGAACTGCTCTAAGAATTAGGGCAGTTGTATACAAGGGAAAAAACAGCTCACATTAGCTGGGGGAAGACAGGGAAAGACCAGTTGGCTCCTGGGAGACAGTTGAGGAAGAAGTCATCAGTTTTGGCAGAGTTTGAGTGGAAGAAGGGAGAAAGGAAGAGCGAGTAAGGAGCTGCCATCTTCCCCTGGGATCACACTGGTGTACATCTAAATGGACTCTAACGTGAGTAGACAACCCGATCTTTGATCAGTATTACATTAATTTTACATTCTTGGTGATCTATGTAGCTTTAATGGAGTTATTACAGACTTACAGCAGAGTGAATGAGGATAGACCTAAACCTAGTGAGAAGATTCCTTTTGTTAGGAGAATGAATTGGATGAGCATGTCCATATGGGATCTTAACACAGAAAACCCAAGACTCACTGAACTTTTTGGGAAACTTTAAAATGGCATGAAAGTGAACAATGAGTATTGGAACTATTTTGCTTTTATTTATGGAAGAATTGCACTCTTTAAAATGACAGTTCTGTGGAATGGGATTATTATAACGTACATGTGAAAGAACACACATTGAGACAGCCACATAGAGGTAACCTGAAGTTTGTCCACAGAGAGATTTCACTCCCACTGTTTCTTCATCCTATTGTACATATATATTGAAAAAAAATCACTCTAAAATGCTCATTTCTTTCCATCAAGTATCATAGAGTGGTACTCACCAATACTTTTAACAAGTCTTCTATGTAGATACTTATTTCAGAGTCCTGTTCTCAGGGCACTATCTCTGCTCCCCCTGGCCACGAGGATTTACCTGCATAAATGGTAAAATGTCTCAACAATATGGGCTAATACACATTTTTAAAGGTCTTATAATCACCAAATCTGAGTGGTTTGTTACCACAAGACATGCTCCTGATGCAGTAGGCCATCCCCTATCCAATTTCAGATCTTAACTACTAATTAAATATGGGCCTTCTGAAGAATGTTTTAATTCTAATAAAAAAGGTCATTCATTTTCTCTGTTTGTAAAAAGTTCAGTGATGAAATGGCTTGGAAACTATGGTAGTAATTAATTGAATTAGCTTTATATGGAATCATAGAACGGTTAGAGTTGGAGGGGACTTTTAAAGATCATCGAGTTCCAACCCCCTGCCATGGGCAGGGACACCTCCCACCAGACCAGGTTGCTCAAAGCCCCACCCAACATGGCTTTGAACACTTCCAGGGATGGGGTCTCTGCAGCTTCTCTGGGCAACCTGGGCCAGTGTCTCACCACCCTCACATTAAAGAATTTCTCCCCAATATCTAATCTAAATCTCCCCTCTTTCAGTTTAAAATTGTTCCCCCTCATCCTATCACTACACTCCCTGATAAAGAGTCCCTCCCCAGCTTTCCTGTAGCCCCTTTAGGTACTGGAAGGGGCTATAAGGACTCCCTGGATCCTTCTCCAGGCTGGGGAAGCTGTTTTTTTTCTTTTGTGTCAAAAGAGGTGTGTGATTTAAAGAAACTAAGCTGGGCTGACATAATGCGTTTTCAAGAAGTTTAGTACAATAATAGTGCTACAGCAGAAGTTGTACTTTCAAGCAACATCTATTATCCCATCCTCTTACAGTCTTTGCACTGAGTTCCCTGTGTCTGAAAGGACTTTATTACTAATCTAAAAATGCCTAATAAAGAAGGAGACTAACGAAGAGATTAAGGTCCCTGCTGCAGCAGTATATATATATAAAGACATAGCTGGAGAGAGTCAGTGCTCCATGGAGGTCAGAACACATCTGAATTTTTCAGAGATTTCTGCTCACTAAACGTACAGGTAGACAATGAGTTAAAAATTATGTGGCTCATTCAAAGACATAGTAAAAAGTAGAATCCATTCACTCACATGTTGTAAGATGCTCTGGATAAACATATGTTACTCACTATGTTTTCTGCTTGAAAACTTTGCTGTTCAAGCCCATTTTACTTTGAGGCACAGATGGGTAGCAACTTGCTTACATTTCCATACTTGGCCATTGAATGAACCAAGAATAGAATGAGCATTGCCATTTCCAGCTCTCACTTGAAATTTGCTCTCCTTATATTTCCCAAAGGTAACTACAGTAAGTTTGGGAGAGTTTATTTTTCTCAAAGGTATATTGATAGTGGTTTGAGGTTGTCTTTTTCTTTCTTTGCTGACTCCAAAGTTCTTGTTCAAATCATCCATTCCTACTAGACCGCATCTGGTATACTGTGTCCAATTCTGGGCCCTGCAATGTAGGAAAGACATGGATAAAGCACCCTGACTTCAGTGGAGAGCCACCAAGACAATCATCACTGGAGCACTTGCCCCATAAGGAGAGGCTGGGGGAATGGGCTTGTTGAGACGGGAGAAGAGATGGCTTTGGGTAGCTGGGGGAATGGGCAGAGCTAACAACTGTGCTTTGGTAAATATGGGGAGAGTATCAAGGAGACAGGTCCAGGCTCCTAAGCGCTGCGTGACAGAAGAGGGAGAAGTAAAGGATATAAGCTGAAACAGAGATGTTCAGACAAGATGGAAGGAGAAACTTCCACCATCAGGACAGCCAAACAATGGAAGAGGTTGCTCAAAGTGGTTGTGTGGTCTCGCTTCTTAGAGGTTTTGAACCACCTCCCAGATCAAGCCCTGAGCTACAGCTGGCCCTGCTTTGAGCAGGAAGTTTGATTAGACACTTCATAGAATCATAGAATCATAGAATGGTTTAGGTTGGAAAGGACCTTGAAGATCATCGAGTTCCAACCCCCCTGCTATAGGCAGGGACACCTCCCACTAGACCAGGTTGCCCAAGGCCACGTCCAGCCTGGCCTCGAACACCTCCAGGGATGGGGCCTCAACAACCTCTCGGGGCAACCTGTGCCAGTGCCTCACCACCCTCAAAGTGAAAAACTTCTTCCTAACGTTCAGTCTAAACCTGCCCTCTTCCCGTCTGAAGCCATTCCCCCTCGTCCTATCACTACACGCCCCAGTAAAAAGTCCTTCCCCAGCTCTTCTGGAGGCCCCCTTTAGGGACTGGAAGGCCGCAATAAGATCTCCCTGGAGCCTTCTCTTCTCCAGGCTGAACAGCCCCAACTCTCTCAGCCTCTCCTCATAGGAGAGGTGCTCCAGCCCTCGGATCATCCTCGTGGCCCTCCTCTGGACACGCTCCAGCAGGTCCATGTCCTTCTTATGTTGGGGACTCCAGAGCTGGATGCAGTACTCCAGGCGGGGTCTCACGAGAGTGGAGTAGAGGGGCAGAATCACCTCCCTCGCCCTGCTGGCCACACTTCTTTTGATGCAGCCCAGGATGCTTTTGATGCAGCCCAGGATGCAGTCTCACTTCCCGAGACTCCTTCCAACCTGCATTAGTCTATGATCCTATACAGCTGTGTATTTACTATATGATCCTGCAACCTCATTACAGATATATTTTGTATCCTGCTTGGTTGTTTGTACACACATTTTTTTTTTCTTTCTCGAAGAATTCCTTATCTTGCACTTACACAAAGCTCCTTTTATCTCACGTTAAAAATTGCTGATGTTTCTGATGTTTTCTTGTATTATATTGATAAATTCTTCCATGACCCATGGCTAAGAAGTCATTCCTAGGTGACACTTACTTTAGTTTCTCTTGCAATCTTTGCTGAATTGCTTTCTTGCTCTTGTAAAATGTATTCAACATCACAGATACACGACAGATAAGTGAACGTTCTGGCAGATTCCAACCTCAGGAAAATAAACCATTTTAAGTCTAAATTTGTATCAAGTTATCCCTCCCTGTATGTACATATTTTGACACCTTCGTCAACACAATTTCACTGTGCTTTTATGGAGTATCTATATATTTCTTGAAACCCCTTAAAGTACATAAGTGAAATTCAGGCACTTCTCCCAGTTTATTGAGTTTTCACAGCTCCATTTATAGTTTAGTTACTTCAGAGGGTTCTGGAACAAAAGCTGGAGATAGGAACTGAGGGCTTTGAAAAAGTTGGAGAGAAGCAAATGTACTTTTGTTTGCAGATATGAATGAAAGTATATGTGCATGCATGTTTCTGTTACACCATCTTCTTCTTCTCTTTTAGAGACCTTAGAATTTTTTATATTGTCAAGTTTTGTGCTGCAAACCCAAGTTTGGCTTGAGTTACAGCAACTCAGATTGAGAGGTCGTCAGTTCTACTCCTTGGAGTTTGACTGAACAAACAAGGCACCGCTTCTATAAAATATGCTAGGGACTCAGATTATGATTGGAGTAGGCAAAAGGTGATGTCCCAAAGCATAATTACTCAACTCATTTTACCAAGGTATCCTGGAAATTGTACTGACTGGTACCAATATCCTTTCAAAAGAAAACAATGCATTTTTTGCAGCTCTCCTATGCCAGCGAGGCATTCAGTGCAGCATTCATGGCTGAGATCCATTGCTGCCTAGGACGCCAGAAGAATATAAAAAAATAAAGGATTTCACATAAGAATTCAGTAGGCAACACAACTACATATGTATTGGTAAAATAAACAGCGAGTAACAGTTTTCTGGCCCATAGGCCAAATGACTGGATAGTTCCATACTATTAAATTCTTTTAGCTTTTAAAATATAATAACAACATTCAAAATTCCTGTTGGGACTGGTCCCTGTCCTGTGTTGATTCAGAAACTGTGCTTAAATATTGCATAGCACCGTGCTAGTTTACCTGGGTAAAAAATGTCTTAGGCATTATACTGATAACTCAATATTAAGTTCCAGTGCCTGTATCCAGCATCTGATGGTGTTCAAATTACCAAAACTGACAAAATTCAAGTCCCTGAGATTCAAGCAAAAACTGGGAAAACCTGTCTTAATGGTAGGAATAGGAGGAATACGCTACTGGAGAGTTATTGCTCTTAAATTGTATCTGTGATTGTAAAAGCTTATAAATTTATTTTGTTAGTCCCTTGTTTGATCACTGGGGTGTATATCAGAAACTCATGGCTGGAAGCAAATTGATATGAAATTGGATAGGCTTCCACTACCACTGTCACATATTTCTGAAGATAATGAGGACTTAGGAGCCAAGTCCCTTAAGTAATTGCCATTTATTTGTTAATTCACTGTACATTTTGTAAATTTGAACAGCAGGAAAAAACCAAGGAATTTTTGAAATATTAAGCTTTTTAGAAACAAGAGCAGAAAATTAGGAAAACCTGGAAGAATAAAAAGCTGATGATTCTCAGAAATATAAGGTGTCCTCAAAGTTTGAAAAGCTCTAAAAACATATATATCTTTTTTCATTTAGTTTTGGGGCTTTTCACTACTGCCAGCAACTTTGTTTGCAACATAAAATATTAAATTTTGTCACAGGGGTTAAGTCAATCATTTTGCTAGTTAGCTTGTTTGGAAGGAATGGCCTCTTGTTTAGAAACTATAGAGTCATTCCTGAGTCACTTTGGGTCCCTGTCTTGCATTTCTTGTGTGTAGGCAGAGTCCTGTCCTAATGTTACATACCAAGGATCTCCCCAGTCACAGAAAATTTCAGGAGCCTATAGAAATTTCAGTCTTGGATGGTACAAAATAAATGAAATGTTGTACAGCTTTTGAGAAGGGGGAATTTTTTTTTGGTCTCGTTTGTTTTACATGTCATCCTTCCCCGACAAATTGTTGCAGACTATCAGCAGCTTATTTTGTAGGAGTCACAGCATAAGCTAGTTATAATCATGTTTATTAAATGCCACAACAGGGGAATAAGCCAGCTTCAACATGTCATGTCATATGTGAGTATTGATTGCTACGCACGTCTGAGGAAAAACTAGAGGATAATGAAGAATCCAACAGCAGAGCCATGATAAGCAATGATCCATGGGTAAGTCAATTATTTGCTAACCTGCGGTGCATTTCCTTCACTTCATGTCTCTGCTCCTTTTTCCTGTTCCTCCACTCATATAGGTTGGGTCGTGTATGAAAATTTGAGTGCCTACTGAGGCCAAAACCCAAACCTTTGCAAATAATGATAATTGGAGTCAGAAAACTTTGTTTGAGCATCTTTATACCAAAGGGGAGCGTGACTGTTGACACTAAAAGAAAGAATAGGTGATGGGAACAATAGAAGGAGTATTTCTCTGGCAAAGTAACAAGACACAATTCTTGTTAGCGTAGGACCAAAAACTGTTGCCTTTATCAAAACAAATAGCAAAGCAGTTGGGATGGAGTGCAACAGAGTTTACTGTGTGGCTAAGGACGGCAGGTAGGAAAAGTGGAGACTAAACCAATTACAATAATAATAGTACGTCATGGTGAAAACTGCAAGAAAGAAACAGCGAAGAACCGTGTGCGGAGGTATCGTATGAATTAATGCAGGCTTCCAAAACGCTGTATGGATTTTAAAAAGGGGTTGAGATAAGAATAATTACCAGTAAAAGGGGGAAAAGGAAAAAAAAAAAATCAAGTTATAAGTCTACTTTTTCAAACCTGGGGCAGATATTTTCAAAGGTGATGAAATTAATGTGATCTCCGTAGCGAAATCCCCTAGCTAGTTTTGAACGTTTTCACACAGACGCTTACTATTGGGCTGCTAGATCCATAATTAGGCCCTTAAATCAAAGAAAACTAGTTTTCAGAGAAGTTGACCTCTTCTTAACGTCATTCAGAGTTCAGTGCTTTAGAAGATCAGGTCACTTTGATTTAGGTCTTGAGTACATAGCCTGGGTATTTTGACCTCCAGGGGCATTCTGAACAAGTGTCACGGGGTTACAACCTTCATGTCCACTCAGCACTGCAAAATGAAAAGAAGGCACTGCAAAGGCCACTCTGTCGAAGATGCAGCCTGGTACGATAGGAATATTGAGAGCCAAGTTATGGTCTTACTGGCTTGACGTGAGGTAGCTGCAGGAAGGACAACCGATTCCCTGCAAGCTGCACAGTTCTGCTCAGATGTTTTTCTCCACGTCAGTCCATGTGGGAAGGTCCGCATGAGTGGAATAAAAGCCAGGCATGAGGCAGAACTTTCAGATGGGTGACTGGCCCGCAATTCAAATGATTTGGTTCATTTCCTCATGTCAAGATTCCTGGGTCAAGGCTGGCCTAGAATATCTCCTTTCCTTACTTCAAATCAGGGCAAGGAGCACTGCTGAAAACTGATGGGCTATTCCACCACCCTGGGGAGGAATCCATGATGTGACCCTACTTGAGGGTTCATTTTCTTGGTTGTGTGGAAAATAAAAAAAATAATAAAAAAAAAAGAAATCCTCTACTCCAAACAGTTGCGGTCCTCTGAGGATTTCCTTTATCGATCTCAATTACTGCAAGGCAGGCAAAATCATGGGTTTAGTTCCCGTGACAGACAAGGAGCCCTTAGCCACCGCTTTAGTTCTAGCCTGGTCTAGCCACAGTCATGTTTACAAAACAAAGTCCAAGGAGATCTATAAGAAGCTCCGCTCAGCTGCTGAGGTGACTAAGCATTGTAAATATATATAGGTTGGTTCTGTGCTTATTTAACTGATATAATTCAAAATTTCAAGACATGCATTTTACACCTGTTGATGCTTGTGTGATTTTCAGGTAGTGACAATACACTGCTGGAACCAGGGAGAAGATTAACATCATCTTTAAGATCCCCCAAAGCCATCTTACCAAAATTTTTGTTCCTTGTACAATTACAATGGGTTTGTGCAATGATCCCATGTATTAAACCTTCCATTTCTCTCTCCCTTTCATTCCCCTTCTTCCTTTCTACTTTACGCCCCTCTCATTTTCCAAGATCCGTTTTTTCCCCTCTCCTTTCACCATTTCCTTTTTCTTTCACTCTTACTATTTTAGCCACCATCCTTCAGTGAGCTCACATAGCTACTGTTTTTGCGATGCAAGAGTTAGTCAATAGAAAGAACAACTGTCTTCCTTTGTGGCTTTGATGCTCCATCCTAAGATTAGGAGGGCTGAGCTGGAAAAGATTATATTATTATTACCATTTATTATTATTTATATTATTATTACCATTACCATAATACCAATTATATTACATCATTGTTGCCCACTGTAGAAGAAGATCAAGTGCGGGACCACCTGAGGAACCTGAAGGTGCACAAGTCCATGGGACCTGATGAGATACATCCGCGGGTCCTGAGGGAACTGGCAGATGAAGTCGCTAAGCCACTAGCCATCATATTT
>VUYV01000268.1:1117211-1130606 GCA_008711295.1 Anarhynchus alexandrinus
ACAGGTTGCCCAGAGAGGTTGTTGAGGCCCCATCCCTGGAGGTGTTCAAGGCCAGGCTGGACGTGGCCTTGGGCAATCTGGTCTAGTGGGAGGTGTCCCTGCCTATGGCAGGGGGGTTGGAACTCGATGATCTTCAAGGTCCTTTCCAACCTAAACCATTCTATGATTCTATGATTCTATGATTGTTCATTACCTGAACAGACAAATACTGCTGTTCTTCCTAGCTAAGAGTGATTCTCCAGCTTAGACAAGTATAAAATATATGACGTGACTCAATTCCATAATGCATGAGAAAAGCGATGGAGTGAGCGCTGGGAAACTGCCCATCAGAAACCAATGGAAAGCAGAATTCAGTTTCAATAATTTTTGTTTTAATGGCTTTACACACAGACTGTTTAGGGCTGCAGGGAGCATTGTGGCTGTCTCCTCTGACCTCTTGCATTACACGGGCCGCTGAACTGAGCAAATTGATCTCTGCAGCAGGCCCGTAACTTGGGTTGAGCTTGTATGAGATCCTACCAGCAGCAGTACTGGGTCAGAGCATCGCTCCAGCTTCTTCTCTGACACAACATAAAAAAACAATAGAGCGAGTTTATTCCACACCTTTTGGGAAGACATCTAGGCTAGTGTTGATCTGAGCTCAAGAAAGAAAATATCTTTCGTGTTTCTCTGTAATCAGTGGAGAGAAACACATTGACTCTTCCAGCAGGGTAGTCAGGGCACCCAGAGTTTGGCCCTTGTCATGAATCTTAACCCTAAGCGTACGTTTTTTCTTCCTGTTACTGACTACTGAGGGGGTTTGTGGAGATAAACCTTTCTAGAAAGAAGTCAGCCTGATTGAATGACACCCTCTGTGTCCTAATGATAGAGAATTCATTTGCAAATTAAGCCTTTTTTATTCTTTTTTAAGCAGCTGATTTTTAGGGGAAGAGCTGAAATGTTATTGAGTGAGGGCATTATTTCACACTAAAATATTAATGTTGTCTATAACAGTGACATAACAGCAATAAAAACTAACAGACTGAACGTTATCCCTCAGAATTACTCATTAAACAGCCGCATCCCCATACCTGTTAATAGGGGTAAACTAGTGGTTCCTAGTGGATAATTGTTACAACAGACTTCAAATAGATAAAGCAACATCGGTGCATTCACATGATTATAGCTAAGTGCTTGGATAAGAATTTGAGGTTCAATATCATGGTAGTTGGAATTCCTTAATGAATGAATGATCTTTCCAGGTAATGGAGAACACAGAACAAGTTCATGAGCAGAACATTATGATAGAGACAATTTTGGACACCCTTGTGCACCCAGTTGCTAGTATAGACAATATGCATGTCTTAAGCTCCAGTTTTTTAATAAGGTAAAACTAAACTATTGATGAATAGAATAGAATAGAATAGAATAGAATAGAATAGAATAGAATAGTTCAGTTGGAAGGGACCTACAACGATCATCTAGTCCAACTGCCTGACCAATTCAGGGCTGACCAAAAGTTAAAGTATGTTAAGGGTATTATGCAAATGCCTCTTAAACACTGACAGGCTTGGGGCATTGACCGCATCATTAATTTTCAAATATAAAAAAGTCAAAGGAGTGCTGTTTTTCCCCATTACCCATCCATCTCTTATATTCACCTTCCTAGAATTAACCAAAGATGCAAAATAGAGGTCCTGACCCATTCTGACTTTCATAAAATTGTCTGGACCCCTTATTATT
Organism: Anarhynchus alexandrinus; assembly: GCA_008711295.1. Lineage (NCBI taxonomy): Eukaryota > Metazoa > Chordata > Aves > Charadriiformes > Charadriidae > Anarhynchus > Anarhynchus alexandrinus. The sequence continues at coordinate 1,118,934 of VUYV01000268.1, forward strand.
AGTAAAGGAGTCTAATTCTAAGATCACACTCAAATTCCAGTGCAGGTAATTGCATTTTGCATGTCTTAATGTCCCTCAGCTCCTTCAGCTGCCTTCCGTTCCTGTTCAGATGGTTGCAGCGTATTGTCAAAGCTGTTTAATAGCTGCCACGTTTCATGTCTGAAGTGGCTCCATTTTCTGTCTGACGGGGAGTTGAGTTCCCAGTTTGTACCACTGACATACCTGACAAAGGGGAGGGGCTCTGCTGGGGGTTTGCACCGAGGCTCGGTTGGTTAATATTTATAAACTTTACTTGAAAAGTGCTGGGAAAAGACGACAAATTATTGCTGTTAGAACAATAGTGTCCTCCGCCTATTTTCATAAGCTCTTCCTTTCAATAATTAGCATCAAGTGCTCAGAAAACAAAACGAAACAAAACAAAACAACCTCTTGACCAAAAGAAAAAAATAAGTATCTGAAGGTATTAGAAGAAAACCCTTCATACCTGATTTTTCATGTGTGTGTGCCTGTTTAGCTCTATTCAGTTTTTGTTTGAATTGTATAAAACTGTTGAAACAAAATAATTTATTAGCTCAGTTTTATTTGCAAGGAAGGTTCAGTTGCCCTTTATATTATTGTTATATCTCAAGACAATGTTTCTTTACTTATGAGCAGATGTTTGAAATCCTCCAGGAGATTTTTATAAGACTATGGAAATGAACTTGGCATGAGTACCGGTCTCCCAGGTGGAGCGGGTGAACACAAGCCTTCTTAGAAGTCTCAGATCAAGGCTAGTCAGAAAGAGCAACAGAGCCCAGCCACCAAAAGCCTAGTGCTTTGGTGACTGACAGGTACAGGCTCTTTCTGAAGCATAAAAAGGAATGCTAAATGATCTCACTGACAGAATAAATCTTCTATTTGTTTGGTCTGGACCAGATGTGCTACAGGCTGATGTGGAAATGTCTGCTGATGCCAATCTCAGTTTAAATCACAATTTGGCAGCAGGGTTTTTTTTCCTCCCCTCTCCGCTCTCCCCCCACCCTCTTTTTTTTTTTTTTTTTTAAAGTTGCAAGCCCATTCAGGGCTCCTAAAAAAGTTTCAGCGATGATCACCATTAATTGGGAAGGGTCTCACTTGCCTTCTCTAGGAGGGTGAGGAACAGCCTTTCAGGCTTTGCTGCCTGCATAGCCCAGAAGCCACTGTAAAGTCAGGAGAAAATCCTCAAGGTGTCATGCACTGAAGCCTCTGCCCCATCCTAATACCATCCGTCCACATCTCATTATGCAGACTTGGTTGCCTTTCTAAAATATGGCCCAGCAGAAATGGTTGAGATAGTTTTAGGTCAGGTAGTTTGACAGATCCCTATGGATTGGTATAGGTATCCTTGTTTTCCAGAGTGTAAAAAAAAAACCCAAACTGGTTTAATAGTTTTAAAACAACGAAGCACTTTAAAATCTTTAATACCTTTGCACCCAATGAGAGCTCCCGCCATGCCTGATGTCATCTTCTTCTGCAAAAAGAAGACAAACATTTTAAGTGAAAAGCTAACGTTTATTTATTTGTTTTTCCAGAGAACATGTGGTCAAAATACTCCAATTTTTCCCTATAAATGAAATTTTCCTAGAAGTATAGAAAAGAGTGGAAGCATCAGTGTTATGATTAGATATTATTATCTATTGTGTAATAAATAATCACACAAGAGACCTCTGGTTTCATTGAAAGCCTTGACAAGATTAAACAAGTTTGACATACCTGAGCAGAAAGTCTCTGGCTCAGAGAATTTATGGTTTCCTGTTAGAACCGAAAAAAAGGAGAAAGCAACACAAAGGCCTTGAAAGAGAAGGATGTATGCGGTCTCAAGCTTTGTTGTCTGCAAGACCCAATAAAACACACTATTTCATCATCCAACACTTCCAGTCATTTCAGAAAGCCGGATACATATTAATGCAGAAGTGTTGCCCATGTAATGAATGATGAAACTATAGAAAAATCAATTTATCTCATACCTGTGACCACCTCAAAAACCTTTTGCTCTCAGACTCGGTTCCGCAGGACTCAATCTAGAGCTTCAGCCCCCTTGTGCCTTTGTCTTTCTCTTAATTCAACCAGCCACAATAAAATCTTCTCCTTCTTCCTGAAAGGTAAAGTTTGCTCCAAAGGCAACATTCAGTCCTTCGGCAAATGAAAGATTTTCTGCATCAGACGCGTCACACCTTTCAAATGCTTTAGAGTCACTGGAGGGCTGGAAATGGGAACTTTGCCTCACTCTGTGGGATAAATTTTCTGTTTCACAGTGGGATCCAACATCTAATTCTGGAGTTATAAATAATAGACTTCTTATTTGTTATAATAGGAAGATTTGAATGTTACTGTGGTCTTTAAGTTGTTCTGTAGCAAATGGGGTGAGAGAGGGAGCAGCGCATGACTCAGAGTACTGAATAATAAATCAGCATGTCAAAGGGACTTCCAAACAGGTGTGGGGAAAACACTTGTCCCCATTTAAATAATCTCTAAAACCGAATCTAAAAGTGGTCCTTTGTGGTCCAGAACCCAAATAGGAAAATAAGTTTCCTGAAGGCTTTCTGACATCTTTGCTTCAACCCCAAAATTAAAAAGGCAGTGAGGTTCAAAGAGAAAGGGAATACTTTAATAGCTTAAGTTTGTTTCCCGAATCAAGCAAGAGCTGTCAGAGGTATCCCGTAGTTGCTGCCTGCATCTCATTTCAGGTTCTTATCCTCTAGGTCAAGAAGAGAACTGGATTTGGAAATCAAGGTATGACAGAGGTTTAAAATAGCGAAGGAACCGTTACCAGTTTGGCAGACTTTAACATGATCAAATCTGCTCATACATCTGATTATGATGGATTCCATGTATATGCAGCCACACTTAAATTCTACATCCAAGAAAAGGGATATTTGCATTGCTTTAATTCCAAAGCAAATTTATTTCAGATGATGAAGCTGAGTTGATGGTGCTAAGAATTATCATCAGAGTTCGCAAACTTTGTCGACATACGTATGGAAAAATTTCTAAATTTTTCTTTTATTTTTTTTTCCCCAGGAAAAAATGCCACCGCATTTCATGGCAGAGCAGACACGTACACCAACTGTTCAAGCATGCAAGGAGTTTGTTGCTCCGTGCCAGTGTGTTACTGCATAACCAAAGCTTCAAATTATATTTCCATTGACAGAAAAAGGTGGGCAACCTTCCCGGGTAAATCAAGTTTTTCATTCTCAATGGTCAAATCATTTGCATTGTGGTCAAACGAAGCCAGTTCTTTGATCAAAATGTGATGCAGGAGGAATGTCTTGGGACACCGAACTAGAAAATTAAAACCGAGGCTGGTCCACCAACGCTGACACAGACAACATCCACCTTTCTTACACTGTGGGTTGGTCATATAAAGAGAGGATCTGAAAATTGTACGGGATGTATAGGGTGCCTCTAGCTGGTGAATATAATGCCAACAATAAGGACCTTCACTGAGCAGCTGCAGTCAAGATTTAGTTCTGAGAGCACCTATATTTTAAGAGCACTCAGTGGCCTAGATAGTTTTCAATGTGCCAGGGTGGAAGCACTCATAGTCCTAACAACCGTTTCAGAATAAATTCAGGGTCCCCCGGCAGTGAAGTGTAAATTGAATTTTGGAACCCCAAGGATGAGCCCAAACAACATTACTGGGAGGATAAATGAGACAAGAGCCCTCCTGAGCTGGACTTCCTAATCCTGCCACTCTTAGATGAAAGTGGTGACAATTGTTTCGCAGCGCTTTTGTCTTCTGTATAAGCAGCCACCAGCTCTATACAGAAATGTTCTCCACAGCAGGAGCAGGAAAAAACACATTTTTTTCTCTGCAGAGGAGAAGCAAAGTTCCCTGGCTGTGCAACTCATACTTTCTAAACAGCTGGCGCCTGTCTGTTCTGGCAAAGGAAAAAGTGTCAACAAATCTATACCCACTCCCTTCACCTCCATTTTGCTGCCCCTACCAGACTTCTACCCTAGGTTGCAACATGAAGCTGGGTCAGGACCATCTTATTCTCAGTCCCCTATTTCTATGCAAAGTCTCCAGCAGTGACCACAGTCCATCAGCTTTCACATACAGTCAGGTGAGTTATTTCTGTGGGCACTACAGTCCCCTAATAGTTACAGACTGGTCAAACTCCAAAGCTCATGTTGCATATCTGCTGATGGGACTTCATCAGCCAAGGAGTGAACACGCATTAGAAATATTTGTTAGCTCTTAGTATTCTTCTCAAAACAGACCTTGGAGAAAAACTTATGGATGTCTTCCTTGTTCACATGGACCCTCAGATGCGGAATCCAAAAATCATCAATTCTTTATTCTCTCCTTTTCCGCACCTGCAGGAGACACTAGGCCAGGTCATGAGGCACTGGCATGCTACCAGTGGTGATCTGTACATCTTCACGCTTGTTATAACAGAGGGAAACAGAGGCGATCTTGTGAAATTACCTAGACCTTACCCATAGACTTTTCTTCAAAGGCATCTGCACTCTGACTGCTGAAGCAGTCTATTGTTTTGTGGTTCTGTTAGATGTGTCCTTGCTCCAGGAAAACTTGACAGCAACAATAGCAAAAAATGCGAGTGAATATCAAGTATATACTGTAATGCATATTTCATCAGAGCTCAGCCGCTCTTTCTCTGTCTCAAAATAAATACTCTTCTTTCACTGTGACTCCCAAAATATAAACACAACACAAAGCCTCTCCAAAAAACCATCATCAAAACTATGAGTCCACCTTCTCAGGAGTGCTGTAACTTCAGTGTACTGTTTACTTCACTGGAAGTCCCAAATTATATCAACAGTTAACAGAGAAGCTGCTACTTTAAATATCTGGCTTCATTTCTCTGAATACTGAGATCGACTTTTTCTCCAATTAATGTGCTGAATACCTGCTTTCTCTTCTTATTTAAGGTGTCAAAGTGTCAGACTGTTCCTTTACAGTTCAAACAGGAGACACGTGTTTACAAAAAATAAAATAGAAGAGTTCAGTCATAGCTGCAGTTAATCATTTCAGAAATGATACAACAAGATAGAAATACTATTGTATTATGGTATAACATGACATAATTATGACAGCCCTTGACACGCGCTGGGCATGATTGTCTGTCATGCAACAGCGTTGCTGAGTCTTCGTGAACTCAGCCTCAGTGCAAGCAATACAAAATACAATTTAAGCTGGACAAATCCAGGCTGAGCAAAAGGCTGATGTATTTTAATAGTGAGAGGAATTAACCTGTGCAGCAAGGATTTTGATGGATATTCTATCTCAGGCAAATTTAGATGACAGGTTTGAATTTTTTTTTTTTTTCTAAAAGAGGAGAATTCGTTTAAGCGCAGAGATATTCGATGCTATCCAAACTAGATGAACAGCACTAACCTTTTCTAATTGACAGAAAAATCTACTGTTAATGCTTCCACACAAAACTGTCAAGTATATTTCTTAAAGGAAGGTAGTTGTTACCAGTCCTCCTTGAGAATAATTAACCACCGTTTTACAGCTACTATCTGCAAGTGATTTCAAGAGGACTGCTTTTCACTGAGTGATGACACCGTCATGACATCTCACCCAAGTTTAACTGTCTAATTATTAAATGTGTTGTCTCCTCTATCCATTTCTGTGGCTAGCAAATTAATTTCTACAATATAAACAGCATGAGAACTATGGAGGGCCGTTTAACAAGCTGTTTTTAAAACTAGGTGGCCCCCCAAAAATGGATTTTAATTAGCTGACTGGTTTTGCATTGATAAGCCCTCAGACACTCCATAATTGTATCTCAAGAGGTTTCTCCAATAAAATTAATTAAAAATAACACTTTAACAAATTTTATTCAAGCTTGGCAGGAGTATTTCCAGCGCTGTGATATTACAGCACGAACAGTCCTACAGGTAGAGTCTTTTTCTCCTTCATAGTTAATCTAGAAACTTTCAGGCTAAGTGCATTTTCCAATTCTATGCTATTGGAGGAAAAGTATAAGGCTTTATAGCCAAAGGGGTTATAAGTCAGAGTTATTTGAAGGATTAATATGCCAGAGGCCATCATCTTTCAATATTGCAAAATGAGTTAATGGCTTTCATTGCATAGAGTATAAAACCACAAGGGATCCTACTAAATTTTGACCTTCTGTCTATCATTGGGCACTCGGTGTTACCCAATATCATACCCCAGATTTGAGTTAGTCAAAGCATTTAAATTTCAGGGTTTGTCAGTTGCGTGTCATTGGCAGAGAAAAAGAGAAGCCAAGGTGTGACCAGAACCTGAGGTTGCAAAGCATGGAAATCAGTTGGATGTGCTTTTCTCACTTTACATTTGAAGATAAATTGCACCCTAATTGCAGCCTAGCAGTGAAGGCAACCTACGACACCCACAAAAGCCAGATCTTTGCCCGTCGGACTTAAATGGAAAATTCTTTCCTGAATCCTGTGAGTGCTCTGACTCTGAGAGAACATGAACAGTCTGTGTCACCTTTGAGCACTGAGCAAGATCATCACTGATATCTCCGAGGAAGGCCGAGAAAAATCAACCAGCCAACCCCAAATATATCTGGTTAATGGTGTACTCAGGAAAAAAAACACTCCTTGAGCCCTTCAGGCAACTGAGGCATGACATAGAATTGTTATCTTTGTTAATGAAGGCGTTTTGAACATATCAGGAGCAGTTTGTCCGTTTAGCAGAAGACAAATCCGTCTGTGAAAGAGAAGCCTGAGAGTATACGTGAATAAGGTATGAACTATCCTTCTCACCCTTCTCCAAGATCTTCCCAGGTCATTGCTGAGTTTCAGTTTGCAGGACACTGTGAGTAAAGACTGTGCTTACACCAACAGGGCCGAGTTTGTTTCCAGATAGGGGCTTTGCTTTTCAGAGGTTAGGAAAGAAAAAAGGAGAAATGAGGAATACTTTGGTCGCAGGGCTTCTTTTCAGAAAGATCTCAATGTCAGGGTCATGAGGGCAGGCTCTTAATGGCCTAGACCAGCCTCACCTGGAACCCCCAACCATTTTGCCTGTGGACTTAGCAGCTCTAAACTCCGATCTGTGGTTCAGTCCCTGCTTGAGCTAAGTTGTAGGTATGCTGGTCTCCAGGCCTGCTTCTGACCCTGCATTCTGGATGGACTTTGGACCTATATTGTAAATTTCTCTTCAGCTCTGTCTCTTGTCTTTTTCCATTTGGTTTCTGATTGGGCTCCCTGGAGGGGCTGTGGACCTGGTTCATCTCCTGGCTGTGTCTGGGGCTGTTCACAGATCCCATTTCCAGCACAGAGCACTACCTGACCTGTTCAGAATTACACACTGTCAGTGGGGATACTGTCTGCGCTTGGGTCACCCTTAACTCCTGGCTTGTCCTCCTTCGTGGAACAGCTGGGCCTTGCTACTTGAGTATGAGTCCACATGAGCATGTTCTTTCAGTGACCTCATAGGGGGGGCTACATCAGCTCGAGTGAAGAGAGCAGGTTGAGAAAACTGAAAATACTTCAGCTGTGGAGTCGCAGGGAAATGGTATCCAGCTCTGTGCTCCTCAGGGCAAGACAGGCATTGATATACTGGAGCAAGTGCAAGGGGGATCCACGAGGGATTAGGGCACATGATCTACAAGGACAACAAGGTTTGTTCAACAATAAGAAGAAAGAGCTATGGCGAGATCATCTTGATGCCTCCAAAGGGCACGGAGATCTAGATTTTTGGAGATGCACAGTTGATAGGGTGAGAGGCAACACACGTGAGTTGCAACAACAAGAACTCCAGCTAGAAGTCAGGAATTTTTTTCTACCATGCAGGTGGGTCAAACATTGGAACAAGGACCCAGAGAGACTGAAATCTTCATCCTTGGAGAGGGTGAAACCTCACTGGCCAAGGACCTGAGCTATCTGATCTAATTTGGCCCTGCTCTGATGAGGGGATTGGACTAAGTGAGTTGCTGCAAAGGTTGTTTCTAACCTGTCTAACCCTATGGCTCTAGTAAAATCCTTTACAAAATATTTAGCTACAGAAACTGCACAAGCAAACAGCACAAACGAACAGCTGATGTCTGAAACCACAAAAGAGTGGACATTCTCCCTGTCCTATTTCTTCTCTCTGCCTTTATTAGCAGGGGCTGGTCTCTCAAACTGGAATTATTTCTCAGGAGCTCATCTGTTCCGTCTGTGCCAAGAACAAAGGAAAAGAAATATTTAAAATGAGTGTGATGTGAACAGGATCATTGCAAAGTAAGATGTTTTTCAAAGTTTCCCAGGAGGTATCACTACTTTTTTAGATCCATCTGGAATTCAATCATTGTTACTTGCCAGCTGCTTCTGGGACCTTCCAGTTGTTTCTTCTCTTCTGGACACAACATGTACTGGGAGCAGTTATTGCTGCTGATATAACTCTGAAGGACAGGCAAAGAAGCTGGGAATACAGGCAGGTTTGGTTTTTTTTCTTCATTTTGAACTGGACCAAATTTATTTTGTACTGTCTTAGGTGCTTATAGCTGAGGTCATTGGAGGGTAGAACTTCTGAAAGCCCATGCAGAATTCGGTCTTTCTGCTACTGCCAATATGAGAATCTCTTCACCGCACAATCCTGACAGTTTTATTTCATGTTACAGGCAAGAGCTCAGTTTTGGAGGACCTATATTTTATTACATCCCCATTATTATGAGGAAATAAAATATGAGACGACCTGTAAGGGCCTGCAAATCCCTCTACAAAACTAACACATTTAATTTCCAGAAGAATTAATGAGAACCTATGGACTCTAGGTATTAGTCCTCACTATACAGCAACTTGCTTGACCCCAATGTAAAAACAGCAAGAATCAAACCCAGTTCTACTCACGCATTTAAACACCACAAAATCTTTTGCTGCCTCTTGTGGTGTCTCAATTTGGATTACTGATGGGCTCTGAATCCCTCACTGTCAACAGCGAAGAGCTGCATCTATAACCTACTGCAGGTGCTGAACTTAAGCACTGCATTGACTCCCCACTGACGACGATCAGTTGTATTCCTGAGCAGTAGATAGTTCGACTAATGCATCACACTCCAACAAAGCTGTCTTCCTCTTTCTTAAGTTTCCTGGAAAGTGGTCTGAATAGCATTTCACAGACGTTTTCTGAAGAGTTTTGTGAACACTGTTCAGCTTAGTTGCCTTAGACACCTGCAAGCTTAAGGTAAAAAAAAACCTAACATCAGCTTAAAGCAAATGCTTGAGAAACAACTGTTAAGATGCTTGTCCTTGACAGGGCTGCAAAGTTAGTAGCTATAAATTTTTAGAAGAAAAATCAATGAACCCCTAAGGTGTGCTTTCCGGTGTGTCTTTGGGCTAGTCCTGCTTTGCACCCCATATTGATGCCTTAGAGGTTCGGCCTTTTAGTATCACGCAAATCTAAAAGAAATGTGATAACACTGAACATGACAACATGTTGCTAAAAAACAGCTGCCAGGCAGCTTTAAAAAGCTGTCAGACTGCCTGTCAATAAATGCGCATTGTCTGGTGAAGCGGATCCCAGCTGCAAATTGAAGGAGATGAGAGGGCGTTGAACACCCCACAAAGTTTCTCATAGTCCCTGCACGGGTGGGATCGTAGGGCAGCAAGGATGCAAACAGACTGATGGCATCAAAAGAAATGTCTCAGTAACATTATTGGCCTTTCTGGTTCATATTCAACCAGGCAGCATCTCAAAACTTCCTCTCTGTCAAATAATGAATCAAGACATTAGTAATAGTATGAAGCCTTTTGCCTCCCGGTTATTGGTCTGAACCTAGACAGGTAACAAAATCTGAGATGGAGGCCTCTTATGTGGTTGTCATTTGGCCAAAACAATCAGAATTAAAGCGTGTTCAGATCCAGGGGTTCAATCTATGACATTACTAAATCAAATATTGATTCTGGGAGCTAAGGCAGGGTTTGCAAAAGATGTACATCATGGTGTGACTCAAAACCAAGTTCATATTCCCAAAGTGGTTGGCATATTGCTGGCAGTACCATTGCATCAAAGCAGTGCTGTACAAGTGAACCACCCGAATATTTATTTCTGGGTAGATTTTTCAGTCTGTGCTTTCTCTTCTACTGCCAGGATTGTAATATTATCGCTCTCCATCCTAGCAGACATTGTTAACTCAATAGATCTACAGTGAATAGTTTACTGTAGTGCAGGCAAGTGCAACTACTCTTTTTCATACTCACATCAGTCATAAACCTCATATAATTCAGTGAAAAACCCATATCCACTGTATTCACAGAGTAACATATTTATGAGGGTGAGTAACAGAATGGAACGGGGCAGAACTGAATAACCTTACAAAGGAAATTCTACAAATGTCAACCATCTCCCAGATAGGCAACCGTATAGAAAGCTGCAGGAAGTTTAAATAATATGGTTTTCATATTTTAAATAGGAACAAAGACAGACTGGCCATAAAGCATTTGAAAATCTTAGTAGCTTCTACATATAAATAAATATGTTCAAAATATTTTCAGTGAGCTGACAGAATTTGCATCTGATTGATATCAAAAAGCTTCACTTTTCTTTTCGTAACAGTACAAAGAAAAGAAACATCTAACCCAAAGCATATTGGGCCTGTAAGTTTTTGGTGAAGATGTGAGAATCTTGAGATTTGTCTAAATCATTTGGAATCAAACGGAAAAACATATGTCCCCGTGTAACAGACAGACGTATACTTCAGAGGCTACTCCAAGGGTCTGGCTTGAGAATGGTTTGGTCTGTCCTCACTGAGAAGAAGACAACAAACGACAACAAAGAGGCCAACCGCATCCTGGGCTGCATCAAAAGAAGTGTGGCCAGCAGGGCGAGGGAGGTGATTCTGCCCCTCTACTCCACTCTCGTGAGACCCCACCTGGAGTACTGCGTCCAGCTCTGGAGTCCCNAGCATATTGGGCCTGTAAGTTTTTGGTGAAGATGTGAGAATCTTGAGATTTGTCTAAATCATTTGGAATCAAACGGAAAAACATATGTCCCCGTGTAACAGACAGACGTATACTTCAGAGGCTACTCCAAGGGTCTGGCTTGAGAATGGTTTGGTCTGTCCTCGCTGAGAAGAAGACAACAAACTAGGAAACAAATAGCAGAAAATAAATGACTTAAGTGATAAATGCTATGGATAAAAATCTGAATAGGAGAATGTGTGCAGATCATAAGTATTTTGAGATATAAAAAAAAAATATGTGTGAACTGAGCAGAAGTGGTCTGCGTCCTGCAATTGCTTCTCCTTTTACTCCTAATTTTTTGTCCCTTAATCTCTGCTGCATTTCCTCCCATTGGTATGATTTGACCATTTGGGGAGAAGAAGCTAAGGAGAGGGATGTTTCCGAAACAATGTGAATTTGTTTCTGTGTTTGTCATGGGACAAACAAAGACTTGAGGTGACGAGCTACATATTACAGGGACATACTTGTGGATCCACATCTCAGCACACAGGAGGGAGGAGAGACCTCAGAGAGCACTGAGCCAGTCATGGGTATTCCAGGTCACGGTCAAGTGGTCAGCAAAACTCACTGCAGCTTGAACTTTAAATTCTGGTCCTATTGAGCTAATGAGGTTCAACAAAAGCAAGTGCAAGGTCCTGCACCTGGGGAAGAAGAATGCTAGGCACCAGTATAGGTTAGGGGTGGACCTGCTGGGAAGTAGTTCTGAGGAGAAGGATCTGGGGGTCCTGGTAGATAGTAAATTATCCATGA
>VUYV01000268.1:1134680-1145956 GCA_008711295.1 Anarhynchus alexandrinus
CCCCATCCCTGGAGGTGTTCAAGGCCAGGCTGGACGTGGCCTTGGGCAACCTGGTCTAGTGGGAGGTGTCCCTGCCTATGGCAGGGGGGTTGGAACTCGATGATCTTCAAGGTCCTTTCCAACCTAAACCATTCTATGATTCTATGATTCTATGACTTAAGTGATAAATGCTATGGATAAAAATCTGAATAGGAGAATGTGTGCAGATCATAAGTGTTTTGAGATATAAAAAAAAATAAATGTGTGAACTGAGCAGAAGTGGTCTGCGTCCTGCAATTGCTTCTCCTTTTACTCCTAATTTTTTGTCCCTTAATCTCTGCTGCATTTCCTCCCATTGGTATGATTTGACCATTTGGGGAGAAGAAGCTAAGGAGAGGGATGTTTCCGAAACAATGTGAATTTGTTTCTGTGTTTGTCATGGGACAAACAAAGACTTGAGGTGACGAGCTACATATTACAGGGACATACTTGTGGATCCACATCTCAGCACACAGGAGGGAGGAGAGACCTCAGAGAGCACTGAGCCAGTCATGGGTATTCCAGGTCACGGTTAAGTGGGCAGCAAAACTCACTGCAGCTTGAACTTTAAATTCTGGTCCTATTGAGCTAATGAGGTTCAACAAAAGCAAGTGCAAGGTCCTGCACCTGGGGAAGAAGAATGCTAGGCACCAGTATAGGTTAGGGGTGGACCTGCTGGGAAGTAGTTCTGAGGAGAAGGNATCTCTAGACGTCCCTTCCAACTCTGAAAATTCCGTGATTCTGTGAGCTGAATCAGATTGGTTCCACAATGTTTCAAACACAGGAAAAAGGGAAACCCAACGCCCACGTAAAGACAGGCACTATGAAAACTCAGTAATAACACAGCAGAGAACTAAAAATAATAAAGCTGAGACCAGAACAAAAGTTTGAAATTTGAATTAAAAAAAAAATTACAGATGTAAATAGTTCTGAGTGTTAAGAATTGCATTTTGAGTTATTTTGGATCGGTGGCCAGGATTTTTTGGGAGGATGTGGGAGAGCCAGAAAAAACGCTGTGTCTGGGCCCTGTTTTTAACTTAGAAAGATAGACGACTTACAGAGCACTAGCTGAAACCAAAACTGTGCCAGAAACTGTGATATCAGTTAAGCAGTAGGAGTGATTAAGCAGTAGAGGCACAGCCAGATTTTCGTAATCCTGGGCTTTGCCACTGTTCTCTTCTGTCTAAGTATCAACTACAGGAATTGTACGAATTGCCTGGCAACGCTTGGCCAGCAGCTAATTAAATTAAAGAGCAGTCATTGCCAGGACCTTTTTCTGGAGTGAAACTGGCCTACTTAGGGATGGCTGATAATGTTGTTGTCCCAAGCTCTTCTCCCTACCCAAACAGCCCAAATGCCGAGCTGTTGTGGGTTACAGCATAATATTTCAGAAGAAATCGTCACATTTTATAGGAAAATGGAACAATTAGAAGTGAATTACCGTGTGGATCAGCATCAGGCACTTTGGCTGGTGCAAATAACGGTGGATCTTGATAGCCATCATGAAACGGGGCTATTCCACTGACCCAGCATTCCCTCTCACCTCTTGCCATGACGGCCCTGTATGGAATGAGTGGTATAATTTTCCATAATGCACTTTCCACCGGAGTTTGAGAGAGTAGGAGGGAAAAAGTGAGCAGGCAAGAGAAATAAGGATTACAGTGCGTGATGTTACCCAGCTGCAATGTCATACTGAAGAGTCGTCCGGACGTGGTGGGCTTTTTATTTTCTGAATGCTCCTCTGCGAGCTGACGGCTGAACCTCTGTCTAAACACAACACACGGCAAATGGAGAGGCGGAGAAGTGACAGCTCAGTATGAAGTCTCGGTGCTCAGATTTTTCATTTTCTATTCAAATCACTGTTTACAAGCTTCCCGAGCAACAGTTCCAGGATGCAAAATTGCATTCAATGTCCTCCCTCTCATTTGGCTTGGCAGAATAAAGGTCATGAGTGAGTCTGTCAGACTGAACACCGCGTCTTTTGCTCGCTGTGACAAATAAAGAGCTAATCTGATGCTGTAGGCTCTGTCACCTCTATCAAATCTCATTTTGTCTTCAGTTTGTTGGCAGTTTCAAATGGTTGCTTTTCAAAAGGTTCTCTCCTGAATATGTGAGTTTGGGGCTTTACATCTTTTTCTCATGAGGTGTTGACACGCCGCTTAGAGCATGGGCTAATGATTGAATCTCCTTTTCGAGTATATTGTGCTTTGCACTAGTCTGGTTTGGAGAGGGCTTTTCACGTATGCACTTGCTTAAACGTACTCAGTTCAACGTAAGCGGTACAATCTAAAGTGAGCTGCAGGGTTTTTGTTGTGTTTTCTTTTTTTTTTAATTTTTCTTTGTAAGGCGAAGAATGTGAAATTAAAAGAGTCAGCTTTAACTTTAGTGTTGCAACACAGTTCCTTTTAACTTGCCTCGGTCCCGCGAGTACCCTGTCACCTTAATTTCTGTTTAGAGTAAGACAGGTTTGTAGCACTCTTCTCAGTAATTCATCTCTGAAATAATGTTGACTTGGGGCCTCGTGTCTATCTTGAAGTATAATAGTGTCATTTACTGTTAAAAGTGGCATCAAGAGATCCTTTCTTTTGTCACATTCACAGTGTCTCCATAGAACTAGATATTTTTCTAAAGGTTGTGAGACGGGGCCCTGATCCTCCTAGTGATTTCTGCAAGTGAAACATTTTGAACCTGCTCTCTTTTAGACCATGACCCTTATAGGAAAGGGGATGTTGTTTACAGCAGCCTGTGGCTTATGATACCTAATAAAACCAGTGCTTACCTGGGAAATTGGGCTTTTTCCCTTTCGTGTTTTTTTTTGTTTGTTTGTTTTTGTTTTACCTGTCTCCAGATTGTTAGGGTTTATTTTTTTCTATTTTAATTTAGCTTAGTTTAGTTTATTTAACATTTTTTAACCCAGGTGTTTTAATTTCTGTGCAACTGATACTTCCTTAATCAAGTTAACACCAGTGTCATCCTCCAAATCACAATGTTACCAATCATATTTCTATTGCAAATTTGATTACAACAACTCTGTTCTCTAAAACAGGATATTGTATAAGTCAAAAGAAGACTGGCATCTTTATGAAATCTCAATTTGATAAACTCTCTCAGCTTTTAGCTGTAACATTTTCTAGATTTAATCTGAGCTATACCCCCCCACACTCCCCAACTAAATTCCTATGCTTTGCTGTACAGGTGAACCCAAGATCATAGAATCATAGAATCATAGAATGGTTTAGGTTGGAAAGGACCTTGAAGATCATCGAGTTCCAACCCCCCTGCCATAGGCAGGGACACCTCCCACTAGACCAGGTTGCCCAAGGCCACGATGATGACTCCCCTTCTTCAGTGGCTCCTCGACATTTTCACTGAGGAAAACCACCATGGGAAATAACACAAAAAACGTTGGATCGCCACACTTACCCACATCACACGCAGACATTCCCAGTGTTAAAACACATCTTTCTCATTACTGGTACACAGCTGACAGTTCACAGTTGAGTTTGCTGCAGGAACATCGTTTTATTTCCGTGCATCTTTGTCATAATTACCAACATTCAGAAACAAGACTGTCAGACTTTACAAAACCAGGCATTTCCTGTAATTTAACTTCTCTCTCAGAATTTGTATAGCAGCTACATTTTTGCTGTCAAGGTTTCTGTCATACGAGAGCCGTCGTTTCAGGATTCCTGGTTGTTTGTTACCTTGAACTAAAGAGGCAGCTTTTTCTTCTAGGTCTCCCCACGCTTTCTTTCAGGGATTTCCTGAGATACAGAAGGAAAATTTTTTATTTCCTGCTTTACCTTTGGTCTCCTGCTCTGAAATAGTCCTGAGAAACCCAGTAAGTTTGCCATAGAGGATATCTACTTTGCCCTTCTGGAAGGGGAAGGAGATAATATAAATTATGGAAGGGGAAGGAGATAACATAAGCACTTTAGGAGCCTCAGTGTTATTTCTAAACATAATAGAAGTGTTTCCCTTTACTTTTGTGTCTGTTTTTTCTTCTGGAGAGATGGAAACTGTCTCTTCTAGCATCACACGCAGGTAGGAGGCAATGTCCCATTCACTTCTCTTTCTTATCTGCTGGGTGCTTATCACATCTCCCATCCTTCTCTAGCTCTTCTCTGGTCTTTCTGTTTATTCAGTCCTTTCCGCTTTACCTTATTGACCCTAAAATGAAACTAGATAAACAGTGTGGCTACCCTTAGTTTGTATACAACCTTGTGCTTGTTTGCCATTCCTTCTCTTCCCACCTTTTTTGACAGCTCAAATTGCAATAATTTGAACTGCAACTGTCTCCTCCTCTGCTATAATGGAAATCTGCTCCTGAATCATCATTGCAGGTGCCGTATTATGATGAGTATGTTTATGTGCGCATGTGCACAGACATACACACCACAGGGAAACAAGTCAGGCTTTGTAAACCCAGATACAGCTCTGATCATTAAAAAAAATTCTTGCACCTATTCAGATCAGTATTTATTTCAGACTATTTCAATTCTCATTTACACTCTGGATGCTTTGTATCATTCTGTCACCGTGAACATAAATTATTTTCAGGTACCAATTGCTACACCGCAATTGTTGAACAATAATAGAAATTGCTCAACTATGCTTCCAGCATGGGATGAAGTGAGTATAGTGTAAATGGCAAGCATGGCCATTTATTTTTCTTTATAGCCAAGCTGGCTCACTCATCCTTAGTTTAAGTGATAGTTCAAGCTGTGAAAGAGTTGTTATCACACTCATCATTTTTATTACATAGGAAATGGTCCCTTTGGTTAATTGGATTTGGAAAATTTGCTGAGCGTTCAGGTGAACCTCCATGAATCCTAGTAATATTGTGATAGCCCACAAATCTCTGTCAGCTGTCCACATTCTAACTAAGCCTTCCATTTTCTGGAGTTTGAGCCCAGAATTGCAAAAAAATCAACCCTCCATGAAGTCCATTTGGACTTGATTACTGTAATATATTTTACAGAGAGAATGCTGAGATACTGTGGGCCGTGTCACCAACACATGTTCATAAAATACATAACGAGATTGATTTACTTTTCAGATTAACACACTAAAAGTCCTTTCCTTAATACTCTGTAGCTGAATAGAAGACTTGTAGATGTCTCAGCTGTACATCTAATAAGCAGCTTTCAGTAGTCTTATTCAAGATCTGCCACAGTCACTGGGGGACAGTGTTTCTGAATCTGTCCCTTTGAATTTTCTTTGCCATTTAGAAACAAAACCAAAAGTGAGGGGGGACGGGGGGTGACAAAAAAGAAAAGAAGGAATCATTCAAGAACTTGATTTTCCAGTTTGTCCTTCTAATGCTTGATCTGCAAGCCTTCAGAAGAATTAGGATACTTCCAATTGACTTCAGTGGGTTTTGGATGAAGTCTTTAGGGAACAGTGTCTCACAAACCAGCAGGCAGGAGTCTGTCTTTCCCTCTCCCTCACAATAATGAAAAATAGTCCTAGCAAATTATAAAAACCTTCTATGTCTTCCCAACTATTCTTACTGTCAGAAACTGGGGAAAAGAAGCCGTAGTCCCCTAACGAGGCAAATAAAAATAAAAGAAGTGTAGGTAAGTTAAATTGTTCTCTCCGTTTTAACATACCTAATTATTAGTGTATGACTGAGATCTATATCCTATAAAAATGACATCCTCCACAATACAACAGGGATAGTTTAAGCTACCTTAAATCACTCAACCTGCAATACATCTGAAATGTTAATTAAGCAAGTTTTTTATCCTCACCTCTGCTCTGCTGGCTTTAGTGAAAGCTTGTCTGCCAGGGAAAACTCTCTACAGGTACCGCCAATTCTGTTTGAAGTTGGTGATCTGGGTTTGGCTCATAACATTCACAGTAGATTTACCTGAAAGATCAATAAAAGCATGTTCAAAGCAAGATTGGCTTCATAGAGCCTGGGATTTTATTAATTTATATAAACTTCCTAAAACTTTTGCTGTAAAGAAAAAGGGAAAAGCTTGAAAATATTCACATTGTGCAGCAGGGTAATGAAAATGGTATAGCAAAGTTCAGGAATTAGTTTCCCTTTTCCAAAAATACCCCCTCAAAATAGTGCACATGTCAGAATGACAGGATGCCGCAGACACAGATGAGATCTTCAGATACAGCTGGAGCTTTCAGATGTTTCACGTTGTGACATCTCAACAGGTCCTCATTTTCAGGGGTTTATAAGCACCCTATCTTAGAAACATGTCTTTAAAGAGTCTCATACAAAGCACCCCAAAATACCCTTCACAATGTCTCCCCTTGAAAATTTTTTTCGTGGCAACTCCTTGATTGAAAACTGTGTCTTCTGTCATTGATGTCATGAGGCAGTTCATCGTAAGAGAAAAAATCTAAAGGCAATTCTCATTCCCTACTGCTAAATGAAATAGTATCCCCCAGTGCGGCGCATGCTGATTTCTTCCTTTTTTTTTTTTCATGGTGTATAGTTTAGTAGAATATAAAATCAGAATTTAAAAACCAATCAAGCAGCCAGCAAGACTTTGATCTTTAAAATGCTGGAATTATCTTTAATCAGAGGAGATTTATAAGTAGTAGTTGAATTAAAGGTGGAATTACTGTCTGGCTTTGTTCGTTTAAGTTTCTCTGCTCTTCCCACTAACAAAATTTTTGTCTCAAATATCTCCTATATTCTTTGAGAGGGATTTGTAATAGGCAGTTTTCAACTTCAGAATTGGGTTAATCTTCCAGATCTTTAGTGGCAGCACTATAAGTAGATCTGTGAGCTTGGAGACCCTTATCAGTGAAAGAGTATTTGAAGCTCTGGGAATGTGAGTTCCCAAGCCCACGGTGAACTGCCTCAAAGAGCAGGAGAAAATAGAGTAAGGCTGGGTGGAGAAATCCTTGTTTTTCATGTATGCTCCTAGGGAAAAGCAGGCTATTTTCTTTTGAAATCCTGCGTCTTTGGGTTTGCTTATTTGTTCTCACACGCTTAATGATTCTTATAATGGAGGAGGGGTTGGTCTTTTTTCATTGGAATAAATAGGAAAATATATTGAAATGCCCAAATTGGGTTAAAAATGTCATAGAAAATGATACTTATTTTTCAGGTCTGATAAGCGATATGAAACTTGTGAAAGAGAGGTCCCATCCAGGAGGGGAAAAACGATGTGCCAAAACTGACGGACTCATGCATCACCAGACCCTTCAGCTACAGCTGAGCACCCTGTCACCTTCTTTCTCTTGGTACCCAGTTCAGGTTTGTCACTTCAGAAAGGAGAAGGAGGGCAACGAAGCTGGTGAGGGGTCTAGAGCACAAGTCTTATGAGGAATGACTGAGGGAACTGGGGTTGTTCAGCCTGGAGGAGAGGAGGCTGAGGGGAGATCTTATCACTTTCTTCAACTACCTGAAAGGAGGTTGTAGAGAGGTGGGGGCTGACCTCTTCTCCCTGGTGACAAGTGATAGGATGAGAGGAAATGGGTTCAAGCTATGCCAGGTGAGGTTGAGATTGGATAGTAGGAACTTTTTTTTCACTGAAAGGGTTATCAAACATTGGAACAGGCTGCCCAGGGAGGTGGTGGATTGGCCATCCCTGGAGGTGTTTAAAAAAAGGGTAGATGTGGTACTTGGGGACATTGTTTAGAAGTGGTTTTGTCAGGGTAGGTTAATGGTTGAACTTGATGATCTTAAAGGTCCCTTCCAACCTCAGCAATTCTATGATTCTATGATTATATATTTGGTCAGAAGAGAGTTCTTTCTATCAACAAAGCCAGAAACTCTTATTTTTTGTGTGGCCATCTTTACTACCCAGCCATCCCAGGCTGAGTTTTAGTTATCACAAATTCACACCAAAAGCATGTTTGGAAAAGTTTTGGTACCCCTTGTCATATCTTGAAATAATATTCCCTATTCCACCTCCCCTCCCCAAGAAATGTGATATAGTTTAACCAAAACATCTCAAAATGATGGAGTGACACGTGTAAATAGAGCCTCCTGACCCCTGCTCCTTCTCAAGCTTTTTTACAAAGCGATGCCAATAGACAGTGCCTTCTTCATTTCCCACAACTTATCAGTTTAATATTTTTTATTGTGGTATTTGCTGGCATTGTTCACATACCACTGGAAAACTCTCTAGTCTCTGAGTTCAAACCTAACAGAACAAAGGTTGGAAGTCATGTTTTTCTCATTTTTATTGATACCACCCTGACACGAAAGGCCAATAAAGACAAAGTGAAGTTGCCTGCCTGGCTGAGTAGCTGGAGGACTGTCTTCCATGCACTTCATTGTCTTTAGAGATTCTGCATCGTGTCACCTTCCTCCCATTTCATCCTGAGAGCAAAAAAAAAGTAAGTCCCTGTGTGGGGTGAAGCTATACAAAGGGGAACTGCTCTTAGGGAGTTTTCAGGAAAAGCAATTAGTCTACGGAGGGGAAGGTGTGATGTGAAGAAGGGAACATTTAGAGAGGAGGTTACTTATTCTTTTCCATTTTTTTTTCTTTTTTTGAGTTCTGAAAGAAAGTGCCAGGTGTTTGTTCACTTTCCAACCCCTGCCAACCAAGCGTCGAACCTAATCCACTGAGCCCTTTGCTAACTGAACCCTGCTGGATTTATCCTGCCTTACTTAACGCATACTATCTGGATACTTTGACTGCTTCAGATGATTATGGCTGTAATTCTTTGTGGGGCTTTAATGCACCATACCAGGGCATAACAAGACCTTAAATAGAAATAAAGAAAAAAAAAAAAAAGGAAGACNAAGAAAAGAAAAAAAACCAACAAAAAAACCCTCAACTGTGAATAAAGGCTTTTATAAGCAGCATAGCATTGCATTCTGCCTGAGCGTTCCTTCTGACAGTGTAGCACTGGAAAAATAAGTATTCCCATTGCCCCTTTGCAAGGAAAGGTCTAGCTGAGGCACAGTGAACAGCAGTTTAACATTTCTTGTTTTTCCTTTTATTTATGGGTAACTGGGATTGCTGCTCTTGTAGCTGCGAAGTAGGGCAAAGTAACCCACAGATGCAATTTCCACAAAGAGAGACCCAGGAAGAACACTCTTAGTAGACATCCAAAGAGAAGGGATAGCTAAAACTCCCTTAAGAAAACACAGAGACACATTATGACTGAGTTCTGATAAAGGTGTTAGTCAGTCAAACTCCTACTTCTGTACAAGAAAAGAAGAAAAAGCACTATGAGGTTCCCATGCCCGCTCCTTGGGATGAGCAGGAATCTTTATAACTTATCTAAATACACTATTTGACTCTTAATGTACCTATTCCTTGTACAGCATGCTGAAAGATGGGGCTGAGAATACAAGAATGTCAATATAGGAAAAGATAGGTGAGGGCAAAAGAATGACATTTTTTCAGTTCACTGTTTTTTGGGGTTGGGAAGGGGGAACAGATTGGAGGGAACATTTACCAACCACGAACCATGTGATGTGCCAGGGTTCACTTGAGAGGACATATTCTCTGCACTGAGGTTTATGGTCTGGAGTAAGGGTTGATGCCATGATTCACCTCTAATTCTCCTGCCATGATGTTGACATATGTACAATTTATATTTCTCTGCCTGCTGGCTTGAGAAAGGGGACAAAGAAAAATGACATATCTCATTTCTAAAAGTTTAGACACAACAGGGTGTTGAAGAAGACTTCTGTGGGCTAGAATGTATTTCAGGGCTCTAGCGTCTACTCTGGGATCTCTGGTGACCCTATCTTCTCTACCAAACATGGCTTTTCTGCGTACTGCTTAGCTGAGATTCATGTTTCTACAGTGACTTCCTCAGTTCACTGTGCATATAAACAGCTTTTCCTGACCTGATCCTTCCCTCCAGTTCCTTCTTCCCTAGCCCTACTTATCTACTGGTCCTTCCCACCAGGAGGAACAAAGAAAGAGTATCATCCTGCAATCAGCCTGGCTTGTCTGAATGCTTCCAGCCATGGTTTTGGTCCTTGTTAGCTAGCACTCATGCAGACACAGTCTGAACACCGTTCAGGGGTTAACACAATATAGGAGCCCTTTCCAAGCAGCAGGTGGGATGCAGCCACTCTGTTTTCAAGAGGAAGAGTGTCTAAGCATATGGATGCAAGCTGTCTCCTCCCAGCTGGTCTCAAGGACAGAGAACGAGCCCTGGCCTTTTTTGTTTAGGAATATACAGGAGGGGAGAATTCTGGCAGCAGACAATAACTTGGGGAGCAGATGTGGTTTCTTAACGTTTAACTCATTGTTACAGTTTCTAATTATGTGTTTACAATTACGATTATGTATGCTTACAGTTGACTGTATTCCTTTCTTAAAATGAAAATAAATGGCTCATTTTACACAGAAAATATTCACGGGGGCATTTTCAGATGCTTCGTTTTCTGTGATTATATTTCTGTGGCTGTGCATCACTGTCTTCTTAAATGTATATTTCTCAAAAACATGTTAAACCTTAATCTATTTGTGTCTTTTTATCGTACCTATTTGTATCATAAATTATTGATTAAATACCTGATAGTCTTTTAACCTTTTCTAGTATATTAATTTCTTTTCCTAATTTTCACTTTTGTGTGATCCTCCCAGCCTTGTATAAATCTTCCTGTGCAACACAACAGTTTACATAAGTAAAACTGCTATGCATAATTGATGTGTTCCCTGTTTAATAAAGGTATCTCTTATATAGGGGGCAAGATTTCTGGTTGTTAAACCTGCTGGATGAGTGGTAAGAGTATTTTTAGCTTCTATAAAGAAGAATAGAAAAGGTAAATCTGTTCTTGATATGAAATTATTTCTTTGGAATGTAAATTCTGGTTGAAGATATATGTAAACGATGCCTTAAAAAATAATTTTAAAAAATCTGCTATACATCAAACTTTCAGAATTGTGAGATGAACCACTCTTCATTTCACAGTAGCAAAAAATGCCAGTGAAAGAAAAAATAAAAAAGAGAAAGTTTTCCTGCTGTTAATGAGACAGAGGTGACTGTAAACAATAGATGCCTTATAGCTATTCTCAAACAGGAATCAAAGCTGTAATTAAATATAAAACACTGTCAATGATAAGCTCTTTAATGTAACACATCTCATTTGCTTTTCCTCTCTCTGTCAAATATCTTCATGTAGACAAAAGCTGAGAGTGACTGAAATGAACAAGAGAAGAAAGACTTGTGCTGAAGACTGATTTCTTGTTGCTTATGACACACCACTCCTGTAGCTTCAGTAGCAAATATTCTTGACTAGAAGTCGGAACAGAGCTATTTACAGAATCACAGAATCCCAGAATGGTTGGAAGGGCCCTCTGGAGCTCCCC
>VUYV01000269.1:20335-38945 GCA_008711295.1 Anarhynchus alexandrinus
TTTTTTTTTTTTTTTTCCCTCGTTGTAAACACTTGAAAGACGGACCCCCGCAAGCTCAGCAGGGGGGAGCAGTGGCCCCGCTCCCGGCGTGGGGCATCTCACGCTGCCGGGGCCAGGGTAGAGATCTCCAAAAGGGAGACGGGAGAGAGGAGAAAATTCCCGTTTAGTCAGTGCAAAAAAACCGAGCAGAGCCCCCGGGCGAGTCCGGGTGGGAGGTGGGGGGGGTTGCCGGTGAGAAATGCTGCGTGCTCCGTTTGGCCGGCTGTCCCCCGGCAGCTTTCCCGTTCGTTTCGGGGAGAAAAGCCAAACATCATGGCAGGGTTTCGGCCGAGGGCGTCCCCGGGGCCTCCCTGGCGGGCAGAGCTCTCCTGGTGACCAGCGGCTGTGGAGGGGAGAGCGGGTCCGCTCCGCTTTTCTCACACTGTCTTCTCCTGGATGTTTCGTTTTTAAATCTTTTAAATTAAAAAAAAAAAACACAAACAAAGCAAAAAAAAAAACAAAACAACGAAACAAATAAAAATAATAAAATAAAATAAAAAAAATTCGCTGTTGTCCCAAGTGGATTCAAGTTTCTGGGTTTTATTTTTGTCTTCTCGAGGAATTTAAAGTCAGCCCAAAACTCCAGGCGGGGCGGGGAGGACGGGGAGAGGAGGTACAGCAGGTATAGCAAGGTGCCCTGCGGAGGCAGAGAGAGACGACGCCAGGTGAGGAGCAGGAGCCACAGCCACCCCATCCCATCCCACCCCCTCCTGCCCCGGGATTCAAACCCAGCGCGGGTAAATCACACTCGACCAGCGCACGCGCGTGCCGCAGTCTCACCTTAGAGAGAAGTCAGCAAGCACGCCCGGCGGGTCAATCAGAAGGATGCTCCGGGCAAGATCTGTTCACTTCAAACCATGAGTCTATACAGCTGGAGAGAGGAGAGCGCGTCACCGCCGTGCCGCTGAGCCTCGGGATGTCCCCCCGCCTGTCCCCTCGCCACCCCGCCTGGCCGCATCCCCTCGCCCGCGGCGGTACCTTTTGTGATAAATGCAGAGGCAGGGCAGCCTGGCTATCGTATCCCCCTGCAGCAGCTCCTCCAGGCAGATCACGCACTCGCCGGCATCCTTGGTCAGCACGTCATCTGGGAGGGGAGAAGAGGGCAGCGGTGAGACACGGTCCACTCCGGTGTGCGTCCCCCTTCCTAGGATGGAGGGGAGCCCACAGGCACAGAGCAGCCGAGTGGTGGCAGGAGGCTCAGGTGGAGGCACGGAGGGGAAGATGAGGCTGGGGTGGCTGCAGGAAACGCACCCCCTACCCGCGGCTTCCAAAAAAGCACTACCGAGGAGGGGGTGAGCATTGCTCAGGGAGGATGGGAGACGCAGGAGCTTGCAGCCCGGTAAACCTTGCTGCCAGCAAGGAGGGGAAGAAGGCAATGACCCTTCAGGGGGGCAGCCCAGGAGGACACATGTCCCCTCTGCCCTAGCCAGGATGGCTGCCTCCGGCACAGCACACCGTGGTGAGCAACACAGGGAGGGGGCTGCGTTGCAAAGGGTCCCAGAGGCAAAAGCAGCGAGGCCAAGCGGAGCGGAGCAGGGACCGCGAGCTGCACCGGTCCGCTGGAGCACAGCCCTCTTGGCAAGCCCAACCGAGCCGCCTGCGGCAAGCGTCTCTCCAGCCTGCCCGGAGCCATCCCAAGTCGGCAGGACGCCGTGTCCCCCCGCAAAGCCTGGCCGCCGGCCCTTACCGTTGTAGGAGAGGCGAGGTTTGCTCAGACACATGATAAAGTGCATTTCCATCTCGTCAGAAGCCACGGATTTGGAGCAAATGGGGCACTTGAAACCTGGAGGGAAAGCAGAGAGATGAGCCTTTAGCAAGGGGAGGAGGAGAAGAGCCCATCCCGCATCCCGGGGAGTCCCCGAAGCCACGGCGGGGCACTGCAGCGGGCAGCCCCTCACCTGCCGCCTGCATGGTGGCACGCACCCCACGCAGCGCTCATCCTGTGCCGGCTGCCAGCAGTGGCGGCGTGGGAGACAGCCACCGGTCAGGGGACAGCCGCCCAAGCCCGGCGCGCCGGTCGTCCCTGTGCCTGTGGCGCAGAGGGCATGGAGATTGTGCCAAGGCAGCGCACACGTGGCCATCAGCTGCTGCTGGGCCTTAAAGGGCGATGAGCAGCCCCGGGCACGCAGCACCCCACAGCTGGCAAGTGCAGGGGCACGTCCCCGTTCCAGGACAGTGCTGTCCCCGCTGCTGTAGCTCAGCCCTGCACGGCTGAGCCAGAAAAGCTGCAAGGAAGGAGGTTTTTCCGTAGGGCCGCAGCAGAGGACGGGCAGGGTGGAGCCCCGAGTCCAAATTGCTGCTTTCTCCAGCTTTTTGCAGGAGCGAGGTGGGTGCTCGCCCCACCAGCGCCAGCCAGCAGCCCCAGGAGCAGGGGGACCCCGCAGGCTGACGTCCCAGCTTGACCTTGGCCCTGCCTTGTCACCCGGACCCGCCTGGCGCCACCAGGCACAGCGGTGGCACCACCTGCTCGAGCCATGCAGACCGCCATGGCATCATCCCCAGCGCCCCAAACCCAGGTTTCTAAGCCGACGCAGCCGAACACGTGCGTGCCACCACCGCCACCATGGGTTTTGCACCAGAATATCGAGCAACTCCCTGCCTGCAGAGAGGGAGAGGGTAATTTAAGGACCTGTCTTCTAAAAGCAGATCAGGTTTGACTGCAGTGCCGCTTAAGAGCTTTCTTCATATATATGCAAAGGCTGCTCAGGAAAGAAGAGAAGAGGAACGTACACAAATTATCTAAGGATGAATCAGGTTCTTGTTTGCCACCACGTGGACTTGGCGAGGGAATTTTTTTTGCTTCTTGGAAGGGAAAAAGTGCAGGTGGCTTTAACGGGAGGCAGCTCAGACCTCTGCGGTGCAAACAGCCAGGATAACTGCTCAACACCTGAGCACCCTCTCATCAGCAGCGATGATAAATACAGGTTACTTCCCAGTTCCCCGGATGAAAGCCTAGGAGAGGGATGCCAACTCCTGCCCCTCCGGAGGGTGATTATTTCCCAGGAGGGCACGGCAAAGATGAGCATCATGGGTGGTGGGGGACTGGCTCTAAAGAGACCTGCTAAAACAAGGAGCCCTGGAGCCCAGGGGCTCCTCCAGTGGGGTGGTGGGCTAGCCCACAGCGTGCCACCGCAGGGACACATCCCTGCCCCAGCTGGGCCAAGCCACCGGGTCTCCGCTGCGAGTCCAGCCCTGTCTGCACCAAGCCTTGACCGAAAGGGCAGTACCGGCAGCCGGAGCCTCCCGGGCAGCAGCACCGATCTGCCTCCTCCTCTCCAGCCTAATTTTACTCCTGACCGATTTATACCTTATGGCAGCAGATGCCCACTAGCTGAAATAGTTGGGTTTTTTTTTTTTTTCCTCCTCCCAAGTGTTTACCCGCCTGGTGTATTTATAGAGCGGGCTCAGATAGCTTCCCAGCCTGCCTTCTGCAAGACCCAACTAGTCTCCCCTTGCGAGACACCTTCCCCGTCCCCCGGCTCCCCTGGCATCCCGCCTGCCCCTGTCCCCGGCTGAACCCATCCTGCTTGAAAGCGGACGGTCTGCCAGCGCCGCGGGCGCCGGTCCCTACCGGGGAAGCTCCGGGACCAATTTCCAGCGGCGAGCCCCTAGCACGGGGCAGCTGCGAAGGGCTCCCTTTGAAAAAGGGGTTTCGGCTGCAAACTCAGTGTCAGGGCAAAGCATTTGCAGAAGTTAGGTACCGTCCCCCGTGCACCACACGGGAAGACCTCGTTTTCTCTGGTCCCCCCACTTTTTCTGTGCCAATGTGTTATTTTAAAACAGCTGCCCCAGATCTGCCAGCTCCGGCAGCACCCAAAGGGATCCTACGAGACGTACAACCGGGGCAAAAGGAGAGGGTCCTGGATGAGACCACCCAGCCCACGGCTGCCGGGGCACGACCGCTGGCTGCCGGCGAGCAGCAGGAGCCGGGGAAAGAGCAGAGTCCTTCGCAGGCTCTGGTGAGCGGCTGTTGCCAGGCCTCTTTGCTAGCTGGGGTAGCTTTAACACATTTATAAATAACCAGCACAAACACCCGTCACGCTCCTTGGTGCTCCCTGGGCAGCTGGCCAGGGGGACGGGGACCCCCAGGGCCACCGCAGCCACATGGCAAGGACATGGGGACATTGCACGGACGGAGGAGCCCGGGCTCAAACCCCAGCACATGCGCGGCGTGCTCCAGCCACCGACGCTGGCTGCCGCGCGGGGCCGGGGGCTGAGCCAAGCGCAGAAGCAGACACGCTTTCCTGGCTCTGTATTTTGCAAGATGGAGGTGGGGGAAAAAAAGATATATATATATATATATATATATTTAAAATTATGAGGAGCTGGCGTGGAAAGGCCCCCGGGGCAGGGGGCCGCCCTGTGTCCCAGCTGTCGGCACAAATACTTGGCATTGCATGAGCAACTGCCGGCATCCCCCTCCACGGCAGGCACCCGGAGCCGGGAAGCCCACCGCAGCGGGAAAGGGAGGCAAAGAAGGGGTCGGGCTCTCTCTCCCCTTCTCCATTTGACTTTTGGGGGAAGGCAGTGGATGGAAAAACCACCGAAGCCAGGGGACAGCCGGCACCCGACAGCGGCAAGCGCCGAGCCCAGCGCCTCGGAGCATCCCTCCGTAGGTCCAGGCAGGCGCTGGGGCCCCAAGTCGGTCCGGCAGATGAAAGGACTGCTCCCCACGTGGCCGGCCCCCTCAGGCCCATGGTATTTTCCACGTTCCCCGAAATCCCCGTTAATTTATCCTGCCTAAGCTGCCAGCCTGAGCGACGCAGGAGATTACATTTTGACAGCTGCTCATGGAAAATTCAGCTCCCTCCCTCCCTCCCTCCTCCTCGAGCCCTTTCCGCCCTCCTNAAAAAAAAAAAAGAGAGAGAGAGGAAGGGCCAAGCTATTCCTCCTCGCCTGGGCCTCCCACGCCCACAGGGAGGCTTGGGGGATGCTCCAGGGAAAGGCCATGGACCCTGCCTCCCTCCCAAGGCGCCCGGGGCAGCTGGCGATGCTCCTGCCTGCGGCTCGTTAAACCTGAAGCTGGCACCATCTCCTCAAACCAGAGACGTGCAAGCAGGTACCAGCTCTTGGCAGGAGCAAGCGAGGAAGAGGAGGGTGCTGCAGGAAAGCAGGCTGGCCTGGAAAGGCAGGTTCGGATCCAGACCTGGGCTCTGGTATCCTGCAGGAGACTCTGAGAAAGCCAAGGGCTTTCCAGGGCTGCGAGACACACGTTGCCAGGTGATCTCATCTCTCCGATGGCTTGGTCTAGAAACCGGGAGCAAGCAGCACTGGTGCTCTCCAGGGGCTACTGCCCTCTGAGTATTTTTAGGAAGGTTACATGGTTAATTTTAGAGAGCCAGGCGAAGCAGAGCTGGGAACCTCTGAAAACCTCCAGCAGGTCCTATGCAAGCTGAAAAAGCCCCACAGTTAACCCTCACGGTGCCAAAAGCACCACCACACAGGCTGCCGGGGCTTTGGTGGTGGTGAGAGGCTCAAGACACCTTTCCAACCCATCTGTAAACATCTCAAACACAGTTGCTTCTGAAGCTGGGATAGGAAATTCCCATCACTTGTGTCTACAAGTGATGCCCACAGCAACCTGGGTGGCTTGGGGAAGCCACCGAGTACCACAATGGGGTCAACAACACCACGTCCTGCAAGTGGAAGCAGCTGCTCACCTCCGGGACGGGCGAGACGGCGTCCATGGGAGCTGCAACCCCATCCCTGACCGCAGGGAAAGGCACATGCCACGTCCACATTCATTCACCAAACCTTCTGCTAGCTCAGTGTGCCTCCAGATGGATCACTTACAGGCTACGGTGCCCCCAGGAGATGTGGCATTGCCCCAGCGGTAGGAGACCCTGGCTGTATCGCTAGCAGATGGTGGAAACGCAGGGAGCAGCAGCTTCACTGCTGAGCAGCACCTCCAGTGAGGGGAGGAAGACACTGGTGGGGGTGACGTGCCTTGAAGGCAGGGGGAAGACCAGGCACAAGCAAACGGGTGCAACCCCAGCAACCCACCCCATAGCGAATAGCATTCACCAACGGGATCCCCAGCTGCCCTGGACCCCACCACCACAGCGGGATAAACCAGGAGTTCTGGCGTATGACAGCAGCCACACAGACTCCCCAAAATGCACCCACCCCAGGAGAGGTCCCTCTCCCCATGCCCAGCTACCTCACGGGACACTCTGAGCACC
Source organism: Anarhynchus alexandrinus (assembly GCA_008711295.1). Lineage (NCBI taxonomy): Eukaryota > Metazoa > Chordata > Aves > Charadriiformes > Charadriidae > Anarhynchus > Anarhynchus alexandrinus. Next base: position 26,557 of record VUYV01000269.1, read on the forward strand.
AGGGAGCTCAGGGATAAGCCCCAGAATGCCTGATGTCCACAGGAGACCTGGAAACCTCAGCTGCACAGCCCATCTCCATGTCTCCAGAGAGCATCCTGGGACGCTGGCCAAGGGAGCTGGCTTACGCCAGGTGAGGATGCGGCCGAGCACAAGATAAATGCAGGCAGTATTTGCTCTAAGCAGGCAGCTGAAGGAGCGTCCTGGTGCCTCCTCCTTGCCGAGAAAACCCTGAGCATCACACCTCCTCCCCTGGCTTTCCCGACATCACCAGCTGAGCCACCACCAGGTGGAAGCTAGAAGAGATGAATCATCTTTTAAAAAACCACACTACTGATCAAAAAGGAGGGAAAGACCAAAACACCATGTCTACAGGCTCAGTCAGTCAACCAGAAGCAGAAGCACATGGGGTTGGGTAAGGCGAAGGGACTCCAAGTCCTCCCCTTCCCTTACTCCTCATGGGCTCCAGAACAGCCCACTAACATCTTGTAGAGCCAAAATATTCAGACCCGACATCTCCTGGAAAATAAACTCCCTATGGGCTTAAAGCAGCCTGATTGAGAGCGATGGTCACAGGACAGCACATTGGCGATGGCACATGGGGTGCGCAGAGCACATCTCCAGCGCTTGGACCTCCATGGGTGTCCTCTTCTGAGAGCATCACCCACAGTGAAAGTGATGCTTCACTGGCCTCTGGGTGATGCAGCCTCGCACCGGGGCCTGGAGGCAGCTCGCAGCTGCACCAAGGACCTGTCCCACCAAGGACCACGCTCCCTCTGCCAACAAAGCGCTTGCATTGAGTGCCTGGAGGCCGGGGCACCCAGCAGGATCAGGTCCGAAACTACTTCTGGCAGAAGGAAACGGCATCAGCTGCAGAGGCAGATGCAGGAGCCAGAGACCGCGGCAGCCACGCTGCCTGCCGTAGCGGCAGGACACAAGGCGCCGGGCGACGGTGCTTGGCTATTGTGCAGCACAAGGGTTGACACGAGCGGGGACACGTAGGCAGGAAGGAGTAAAGCACTTAAGTGGCCTCATTTGCCGGCTCCATAAAAGGGCCATGTGAGTGTCCTTCCTCCCGATTCAAGGCTGCAGGGAGGTGGGGAAAGCATAAAGGACGGGTCCAGGTTGGAAACAAGACATCCCACCTTCCTAGGGGCGGAAGGGAGGGAAGGCTGGGGGACACCAGTGTGCCAGCCCCAAACAACAAGTCAGGCAGTGGGGACGTGGCCGGGCTGGGACATCCCTGGATAGAGCACTCGGAGAGAAACCCAACAGCACAGGCATTGCCCCAGCAAAGGGGCAGTCCTGCTCCATCCCCATCCCACCCCACCACTTCCTTACTGATCAAATTCAGTTCAGCTGGCTGAGCCGGGAGAAAATAAACTCTTGTAATGTGAAGCAGCCTCCCAGAAAGAAGCCACTCCTGTGCAACGTCTAAGAAAAGCTGTCCCTGGTTCGCAGTGGCTCCTGGCAAAGCCCCTGCGCTGCAGGTGTTTGCTGTCAGGTCGGCCACACGCCAGCCAAGGGTGGCAGCGACGTGCCATGAAGCACGAAGCTGGCCAAGGCCAGCACCACCCTAACGCTCGAGGCATCGGGTTTTGGAGATGCCCCTGTCCACTCCCACCGGACTCAAGCCGCAAAGAGGAGACACAGCAGGAAGGAAAAGGCATGGGTGCTCCGGGTGGGATGTGGGGAAGCCACTACAGCCAAAAGGACGCAGGAGAGGCTGGGTGGCGTCACATCTCAGCAGCCCAGGACTGGCTTGCTGCAAGCCAGGAGGTAGAGATATATTTTTTATTTTAGCCAGCTGGTTTCTTATGGGGGCGGTGGGGGAGGAGGGGAAGAAGCAGAACAGATTGCAATACTGGGTTGAGGAAAGCCGGAGAGTTGGGAAGGGGCAGGAGACACGAGAGAGGGAGCCCCACAAGGACATTTGCTTCAGAGCACCCAAAGCCATTGAGCCTCGGCAGACAGACACACCAAAGACCTACAAGACACCTCCACCATGGCCCGTGGCCACCGAGAAGCAGGAGGGTGAAGAGGCCTGGCTATATGGTCGCACGGGGTCCAGAGCAGCCCTCCTTGCACACACATCCTCAGGTAAGACACGCAAACAGCCCCTGCACCCCAAGCATTCCCCCTGCCTGCTGCTGTTTGAGTATTGCCCCTTTCACGGCTGCAATTGCAATTTTTGAACAAAAGTACCTACGCTACAGGTAGAGAGCATCTCCCTCCTGTAGTCCAGGCTACGTGCAGGATCAGTGTCCCCCCAGACCTGGATAAGAAAGGCAACCTCCCGGGGTCACCCTGCTTTCCAGCTAGTCCTAGTTTACTGCAGAAACACTCCCCCAGCTGCTGGGAACAGGCTTCATAAGGAAGAGCGTGTAGCCCAAAGCTAATTTTAGCATCCTGGAGAACAGCAAAGTTAAGCAGAGGGGTCCTGGGCGACAGCCCAGCGAAGGCATTAACACCTTAGACTCCTGCCGTTGGGCTGCAAGGCTTGAATTTACCAAATTACAAGCTCATTCAGGGCTCCTGCTAGTCACAAAACTGCCCGGGAGCCATCCCATTGCACAGAAGAGCTACAGGGAAGCCCCAGAGCTGTTTCCCCACCTCTCAAGGGATGCTCAGGGTTTCAAATTCACTGCCCAGAGAGGAGAGGGATCCTGCAGGCACACATGGGAATTTCCAAAGGGTTTGCCTGCGTGCCTACTTTTTTCCTCCTGAATATTCCTCATGCGAAGGAGGAAGCCCAACTGCAAGTCCTGCTGCAGGCAGCAATCATCTGCACGGAGACAACAGGAACAAGGCCCAGGTCCCAAAATGAAGGAGCGTAGGTGATCCTTCGGCAGCACAGTGGGACGCAGCGACTCGGAAATCGGGAGCAGAAAGGGAGAGTGTCGGATGCTTCAGCTTGGCAGGGGCTGGGAGGGAGCAGCGGGGACACGTCACGCGGGGACCGGCGGGGTGAGTCACTTCTGACTAAGCCATCCGTTGGGGAGGCACCCACGGAGTCCCCGCTGCCGGTCTCCAGCCGCTGCCGAGCTGCCAGAGGAACTCCCGCTTTCGGAAAGGCTTAAGCGCAAGAGCCTGACCTGAGCCACTCCTAAACGCAACCGGATCCAACGCCGCAGGGTGAAGCGGCAGCTCCCTGGCTGCCTCCCTCCTGACCCCCGGGGTTTTTCCAAAGCAGAAAACTCCCGCCTTGACACTGCTGAGTCTCCATCACACCTCAGCTGATCTCGCTGGGAGGACGGAGGGACACTCCAGAGACACACGATGGCATACCCCCAGCTTCGTGATGATGGCAGAGGGAGCAGAGCCCAGCACTGATCTCACCCACGTACCCCCGCTCCTCCCAGGATGCAATCCCATCTGGTTCCTGGGATGCCTCCTCCTCAGGCACCCCATGGCAGCACCCCACAAACAGCATGTGGAGGGTCTCCCGCAGCACTTCATGCCTGAGCCATGGTGGCAGGAGTTACTGGGGCAACTGGTTTTCATCAGTGTGAGACCCCTGGGGTGCGTGGGAAGGATGGAGCATTGCTTTTCAGGGTAGAGAAGGGGCAACTTCTATATAGCGGGCAGCAAACAGAGCATGGAAGGCACATGGAGCTACGCCCACAGGCAGCGCATGGCTGTGAAACGCTTACGGCCACTTGACACTGGTAGTTTCTGCGGAAAGACAGACACTGGTAGAAAAAAAAATTTCCTAGGGAGGAGCACGCTGCAGAGCAAACCCTAACCTCACCTGCCCCCGGCTCCTCGCACGGTAGAAAGAGATTCATGGCAGAGAGCATCTCCCTGCTCCCCAGGGCGGGTCTGTGACTGCCAAGGGATTCCCGGTGAATGCCCCGGGCTACCAGGACAGCAGGAAGGGAGAAAGTGGGGTGCAGTCGTGCAGGATGATCACACACCTCTGCTGTGCGTGGTGCGGGAGGGGAAGGATGCTTGACAGCACCGAGCTGCCTGGTCAGGCAGCACAAGCTTCCCTTCTCCAGCCAGAGGCTGGGGATTTGGGATATAACCCTGTGCCTGGGGATAGCTCTCGCTCCGGAGCGGCCCTACCCTGTGTGCTTCCCGGCTGCCTTTGCAGCATGGAGGCGGCTGGCAGACAGAGCCGGGCTTTCTGCAGTGCCGGGAGCTGAACCTCTGAAACACAAAGCACAAAGTCTCGGAGGAACGAACCCCTCGGCGAGCGGCAGGGTCTGCCCACGCCAGATCCTGCTTGTGGAGGCAGGAGGGGCTGCACACCGTGCCACAGGCAGGAAAAACCCTGCCCGGCTGTCCCACCTTCTCTGCTCCTGCCTCCCCTTCACTGCAAGGTGTGCCACCCTCCAACACGGGAAGGGACGAGCTGTCTCGCAGCCAGCAGCCACTGGGAGCAGGAGGGGGATAGCTGGGCTGCAGATGACAAAAATCCCAGCTGTGGGATGGATTTCAAGCTCTGTCTTCCCCAGGAGAAAGGAGAAACACCAAGGCAACACGCAGAGGAGCACAGCGTACCCCGACTTCCAGAGCTGGCCAGGGGGAAGCAGAATTCCCCCGTGAAACACTCACCAGGACCGGCCGCAGGGTGCTGCCTGCTTCATACCTGTCTATGGGGAGCAAAAAAGCATCTATAACCACCCTCAAGATCCAGGCAAATGGCAGGCTTCAAGGGCTACAAAATGAACATTGCAATAACTAAGCGGATGGACAATAGCTTCAAAGCAGCAAGATGAGGCTGGGGATAACCCGAAATGCTGAGGCAGCTCGGGCAGGGTGCTCAGCCTCACCCCATCCTGCTCAGCATCAGCTTAACAGAAGGCTGGCCCCAAAACCGACCTCAACCCATATTGACTTGACCTCCCTGCAGACGGTAATTTAAGCCATCTGGCTAGAGCCGAACCCCCCCCCCCATTCTCCCCGGCTACAGATGTACAGGCCTTGGATGGATGGATTGAAAGGTGGATCTAATTCCCCTGCAGCACTTCCGACGAAACGCAGCTCCATCGCCTTGTAGGGAGAGCTCCCAAATGAATTGCTGCAGTTACCCCGGCTGCAGGAGAAACTGCGGGTTTTCCCTCGCTGGCGACAAAGACTTCTCCAAAAAACAACCCCCAAAACGCCCACCATGCCAAGCTGTAATGCAATTGTCTGGGATGCGCAAGAAGGGAGCCCCTGACACCACCCTCCTGTGATCAGAGAAACACACAGCCATGGCGAAAGGCGAGGGGAGAACGAAGCCAGCTGCCTTTTGAGGCAGCAACAGGCAAAAAGGACATGGAAACTCCTTAATGCTAGCAACCCCGGCCCAGGAGGCAACAAAATGCTGGGCACGGATGAGGGACAGGGGAAGCATCACTCAGTTCTCCTGCCTGACTGCTGCTTTCCTTCTCTCGCGTTGCAGGCAGCTGGCCTCTAAAAATACCCGCTGTTGTCACGCCGTCCTGCCTGCTAGGGCCAGGAAACAGCTCTGAGCAGCTTTCAGTTCAATTCTTCATCTGTGCCATCGTGTTTCCCTCACAAGGGCTCGTCCCGGACCCATTCCTGTGCCTGGTAGGTGATAGTCTCTCAGGAACCATGGCCATAACCTGACACAGCCTCAACGAGCCGAGGGCGCTCACCGGGAATATACAGCCCCAGAAAATTTCTGCGAGCGTTGCTAAAACTAGCAAAAGGGTAAATATTTCCACTGCATCTCTCTGCTCCTCTACAAAGTGCCACATGACCGTTGCACAAGGTGCACCGTCTTGTTTTGGTGCTGCTGATGGGAGGCCCACAGCCCCATGAGTGTGCACAGGGGCGGAGAGCCCGGAATTTCCCGAGCTAATTGCCTGCACACTCCCAAGCGGCACGACACCCCAGTCGTCCCGGGGACCGACCCGCAGCGGGCTGGAAAGCTAAACCACACCAAGAGAAAAACAGACTCTATCCCCCCCCACCGCAGCAGGGACTCCCCTCCTCTCCCCTCCCCTGCCCGCAGTCCAGCAGGGCAGGAAACCCGCCGGCAGCCAGGCTCTGCCCACGGGAAACGCTGTGAAGCGGCACGAGAAGAGGCCCCAGGCCAGCAGAGCTTCCTGCAGCTGCACCGACCGACGGCCTCCCACCAGAAAACGCCAAGCAAAAGCATTCGGCCAAGCAGCGCCCGCAAGGGACAGCGGGAACATCCCCAGGGAGAGACCCAAGCCCCCATCGGGTTCATCTGCATCCGAAAGTTTTCCAGTGCTGGCAAGACCTCTCAGGCCCAACTTTAACCACTCCTGCTCTATCTGGAATAAAAAAAAAAAGGGTCTGCCTCTACAGGGAGAGGCTCGTTGCAGCTTGATGCAGAGCCACACCAGAGCAGGTGGGTAAAACGCTCTGCATCAGGGCCTGCTGCTTTACAGCGTCACTCGGTGTAAGCCACTCACGAGCCCTTATGATTTCAATTTTCAAGGGGACCAGGAGAAAGCCAGGTGACATTTACTCAACCCCAAGTATTCAGCACATCTGGGGTTTCGGCAGACCAGCGGCAGAGGCAACAAGACGCGCCTCGTGGTTGCCCACCAGCCGGCCAGGGTACCACAGGACCGGTTCCTGCAGAGGGAATTCATTCAGACAAAGAGCTCTTTGCTGCCTGTCTGATTTGTCACACGGGAGATTACATCGGAGGAAAAAAAGCTTTTTTTTTTTTTTTTCCCTCCAAAGTGGGTTTTTCTCCCTCCCTGCGTTTCTCTTGAAATTAATTTTCGGCATTTAGCAGCATTTTCCCATGACTCTCCGCGGTTCCCTTGGCCGGGCGCCAGCCCTGGTACCGCTCCTCCACCAAAGATGTCTGCATCTGATTGATCCTCCGGCCAGCGAACCAGCGAGAGAGAGAGGAGAGGAGCCCTAATAGCACATTAATAAATAAGAGAAGCCTTTACGGTTATTCCACTCACCGAAACAAACATCTCAGCAAAACAAACCAACATGGGATAAACTTACGTCACGGGCCGGGAAGACAATCCTGGCTGGGAAGTGGGTCAGCCCAGGGAGCACGAGAGCATCATTTTCAGCATCCCTGGAGCGTACGTGTGCGCGGAGGGGGGGAGAGGGCACCCGGCTCCCCTGCGCTGATTTATGCACAGGTTTAGAGAGGAGAGAGCCCAGCCAAGCCAGTTAGCACAGGCAGCAATTAGTGCCTCGCTCCTGGGCAAGGCGGCCGAGAGATTTCGGAGGGCACCGGAGTGGCAAGGCAGCGCAGCGACAGCCTGCGCTAGCTCTCGCTGCGGAGACCGAAGATAACCGCCGCCGCCGGCTTCTCACGCACAACGCCAACGTTGACACACTTAAACTTCATCTCCAGGCTGCGGGTCTGGTATGCATTAAAGCTGCCTTCGAGTCTCCCATCTTCTGGTATTCGGTGCTTCATTCTTCCAAGGTAGCTGCTGCCTCTTCCCCCCGCCCCGGGGGTATGCTGTCCTGCAGGCAGCTCGGAGAAGGCAGAAGGGGAAGAGCAACCCCTCCAGACCCGGGGAGTCCAACCGCTGAATATCTCTGGCCTAGGGAGTCATCGGGACCATTCCTGCACCGTTTCCCAAACAATCCGCAGGCCTGGCAACGCTGTGGGTGCCCGACCTGGCTGCCAGGCGGTCAACAGCACCAAACCCACAAAAAGATGGTTTGAGGATGGTCTCCTCCAGAAATTTCCACTGGCAAAAATAGATTCACAATGGCAAGTTCCTGCAGACCTTGGGGTGCCCTTCCCCTGGCCTAGCCCCAGTAGAGGGGGGTGGGAAGCACTTACGATGTCTGGATGTTGAAAAGTTGGTGGCAGGAAAGTCAAGGCTGAAAGCGGACTCCCTCCAGCAGCATGCTGGCTAGCCAGACAGAATTAAGCCTTCTGGTTTTGGTGTAGAGATTGCAACGGCAGGACTAGCTCAGGAGTGAGGATCACCAAGCACCAGTGAGAAAAGGCTCAGGACTCGAAGCTGTCAGAGCACAGCAAGGGTACACCACGGACCTGCCTTCTCCCAGCTGGGCAGAGACCGCACTGCCCAACGCAAGTATTCACACACACCTTCAGCTCACCTCCCAACAAGCAATCCCTATTTCACATCCCTTATTCCAGAGCCAGATCAAAGAGCGCTTGCAGCTTGTTTGACTCCCTAACCCTGTCCGGAGGGGGACCCAGCCCAGCACCCTGGTTGCCGTCTCTGCGCCAGGCACCCATCTCCCCCAGGCTGGGCCCTCCTGCTCTGGACAAGGCACTGCTGAGAACGGAGCAGCTCACTTGGCAAAGGAGACCTCCCGACCTTGCTGCAGCCAGCATCCAGGACAAACAGCTGGTTTTGTCAGTGCACGGAAAGCCTGCGACATTCCTGATGGCTCCGCACAGAAGGATGAGCTAGGCATTTCCTTGGGCTAGCCGGCAGACAGGGAGATATGGATTTATTAGAGCTTCAAACACTCAAGGGCTTTGGGTGATGAGGGGGATTTCCAGATAAACTTTAAGCTACTTACAGCCTCTACAAACTCCCTGAGATCCTCTGATGAAGATGAATAACACGAGCGATACTAAGAGAACCACACAAAGCTGGAGACACGCAGCATTAAACCACACGCATTTCCTTTTTCTCCCTTCTTCCCACTAGCCTTGGCTTTGCCGAGAAGACCTAACGGTCACGAAGCTACAGGGACAGGGTCAAGTGCTACAAGCGAATTCCAAAGTTGCAAAAGATGTTTTGTCATCTTCCACCAGCGTAGGCCAAGAAGCTGATCTCAGAAACCCTGGGCAGACAGGGAAATCCCAGAGCAGTTTCAGGTGGAGCTGGAGCAGTTACGTCACTCGTGTGGATGGCAGACACACCTGGGAAAATCCCCGTCAGGAAACAGGATACACTTACCCAGGGAGGTGCTATCCCCTTGGAGAAAGAGACAAGCTCCACCACAAAGGTCAGAGGCCCCCTTGACCCTGTTTGAAAGACTCATTTAGGCTTTGCTATGCTTAAGAGCAGCAGCTCTCCTCTCCTAGCCCTGGAAAGGCTAGAGGCCATCAGTACGTAACTGCTCCTCCCGTCCCTGCGCCCTGGCAGCCCACAGCAATTCGGCAGCGGGCTCTCCTCACCAACCACCACGACCCACAGCACCCTATGGTGATGCTGCAGCATATGCTGGTCCTGGGGACCACTTCTCAACCCCGCTCCATGCTGGCTTCCCAAGAGCGGTGCTCCTCTCTCCCTCCCCAGGCATGCCTGGCTCTTCTGCAAGCCTTTGACCGCAGAGAGGGGAAGGAGTGACACCAGCCAGGGAGAAGAGAGCTCAGCCTGCCCCAGCTTGCCCCTTGGGGTCCCTGCTGATGGGGCCAGATGAGCCATGAAGCAGCCGGAGAGGTGCACAAAATCAGCATCACAGATAAAGGGAGCGGCGAGGCGCCAAGCCTATCTGCGTGCTCCCGTTATCGCAGACACTCTGCAGCACCTTATCACCGGCGTTAAGCCACGGCTCCTCACTGTCCCACTGAGGTCCCCGCAGAGCCCAGGTTGCACTTTGAGGCTCCAAGCTCTTCCCCCAAACCCAAGTACTCCTGGATCTTCCAAGGACAAGCCCATGGACACAACCTTCCCCACGTGCCGAGACTGGCACCATCCAGGTCTCCAGCCTGCGCAGAGGCAGGAGGAAAGAGGCAGACAGGGCAAGCATCCACCCTCCAGACCTGTTAGTCACAGAGTTTGGGGGGCTCCTCTCCTTGCAGCAGTACAGCAACTCAGGCAGATCCCCAAGACCCTCAAGCATGCGTCCTCCTGAGTGGGTTCGGTGTGTCGGCGGGTCCCCTCATCCCCACCCTCGAGTCATCCTTCCAAAGGAGCGGGGACAGTCACGCGCAGCAATGTCAAAGCTCCTCTCCATTTACCGGAGCGCTGCTGCTTCAGCACTTTCCAGTGGCTAATGGAGTGGCTCAGCGCTGCGAGAGGAGCGGGTCGATGGGGAAGCAGGGGGGAAGAAGCGAGTAGCTCCTGCCTGCCCTGCTGTAGGTTAACCCGCTGCAATGGGAGATTAGCAGGAATTTTAGCAATCTTGAGGTGGTTTACTTCCCCTTCCCCTCGGTCTCCAAATCCTCCGTTAACCTCTTACGCTAAGAGGAAGAACACAAAAGTTTAATGAGCTCCTACAAGTTTTCGGAACGGTTTTTAAGCATCCTCCGCTCCTTTAGCTATTAATTAGCAACGAGGAAGAACCGCCGCCAGGAGAAGCTTCGGCACGGACTGAACTGTTCTCACTGCTGCCCGCACACACTTCAGCGCAGCTCAAATGCTCTCAGAGGGCCCCAAAAGAGGCACCAGAGAAACCCAGTTCTTGCAGCACTTCCCACAGCCTGTGCTGCAATTTTCCAAGGGCACCACGTTTAATTTAGCAGCCTCACACTAACTTGCATGAGCAGTTGGAAAAAGCTTACTCCATTTTGCAACTGGTTTATTTTTATGAACAGGTTTTCACCTCTCAGCATTGCAGCTTGAGAACTATAATTTAATGTAACTGATACCCTCTGACTGACCACCTCTACGTACAGGTTAGCCACAGGGTGTTTCTGCAACAAAATCCTCCTCGCTCCAGCACCAGCCGAAGGCCTCGCGGCACTCATTCGCACAGAGGCTTGCGGAATACCTGAATGGATGCTGCACCTTCGTTTCCTTCTGTGTTTAAAAACCAGAGCAGCGGCACAGTGTGGGCAAGGTCACAGAGGCAGAAAGTTTGCAGAAGTGCTCGGTCTCAACTCCGGCGCCACATGCCATCCAGCCCTCTCCATCTGCCAGGGAGGACTGCGAGCGCCCAGCTTACCCGGATCAATAGGAACCGGGCCCGGGGTGTTCTGTCACTAAGGATGCAATGCAAGACACACAGTTTCGACCTAACTGAGAGAAGCAGCCCCCGGAGACTGGGTAAAGGGGAAAAAATCCCAAGATGGAAGTAGGAGAATGGGCCCCACGAGCCTCGTTTGGCACTTTGCTCTCGTCCACTGGTTCAGTTTCAAACCTTCCTGAAAATGAGGCATTGTCCCAAGGCGTATTATGAAATTCCCAGACCACGTCATGCAAGGAGAACACTTACAGCGTTTGCAAGGGGGCCGGGTGGGAGAGAAATCCCAGACTATTCCAGGAAACGCAAGGAGACATCCCTGAAATGACTTCCCCTCTAGCCAGGAGGGGAAGGGAGGACCTCCCACCTCGCTCCCTGTACCCAGCCAAAAACTAGGTCAGTGACACAGCCCTGCTCGCATCCAGAGCTCCTCTCCAGACCCCAGGACACACGGAAGGGTCCAGCCGCGAGGGTGAGGATGAGGGGCAAACTTGCCCCCTCCCTTAGCCTGACAGGTTTCCTGCAAGAGAGCCCGGCCGGCTCCCCAGCCCCATTAAAGAGGCAGGCAGTTCCTCCTCTGCTTCCTCCCAGGCACCGCAACAGTGCCAGCTGGCTTGAATGAGAAAACCCACTTCGGCCTCTCCCTGGCCCTTTATCAGATGAAACAAAGGACAAAAATTCCCACACCTCGCTTTCAAAGGTTTCCTCTGCCCTTTTCCCAGTTTCTAAGGCATGGGAACTGCTATACCTGACTGGCATCCCTCAAACACCTTCAGAAGAGACACGAGGAGCTCAGCCTGGTCTTCAAAACCAAGGGCTCGAGCTCAGACCGCTTTCCCCCAATGTCAAGGGGAGAGAGAGGGGATGACACATCCGCTGCTTCGCATCCCAGAGCCAAAACACCTCTCTTCTAGAAAGCCCCCTCCCTCCCTTGCCCTTGACACAGNACCGCCCTCGGGTACCCACCGAGGGAAGGGAAGCCATGGAGGAAAGAGGGGGGGGGAAGGCTCCGGGGAGCCCGGTACTCACCGCTGTGCGAGCTGAACCACCGCGGTGCGATGTGGAGGGGCAGCGCATCGGCCAGCGAGGCCCTGGCGCCCAGGTACAGCATCCCGTCTCTATGGTGACCGCCTCCCGTCTCCTGGTAACCGTTGCCATGGGCGTACGTGGAGTCGGAGCCCGGACCGCCGCCGCCACCGCCGCCGCCCGGGGCCCGCTCGGCCTCCTCCGCCGCCCGGGCCGCCGCCGCGTACAGCCCGAAGGGGACGGCGCCGGTGGCGGCGGGGTCCATACCCATCCCGGCCACCGAGCTGACGGAGCGGCTGCGCAGCCCCATGGCGCCGCCGCCGCCGCCCGCCCGGTAATGGCCGAAGGGGGGCGGCCCCCCCCCTCCTCCCGGCGGCGGCACGGCGCTGTCATCCGTCGACACCCCCGGGAAGGGACCCCGCGAACGGGTCGCCGTGCTCTGCTTGCCCCCCATATGGGCGCCGCCGGGGCCGGAGGGAGCCGAGCGACAGCCCCCCGCCGGGGAACGGGGCCGCGCCGCCCCCGGGAGGCGGGGGGGGGCGGAAGGAAGCGGGGAAGGGGGG
>VUYV01000269.1:39284-94682 GCA_008711295.1 Anarhynchus alexandrinus
CACGGAGCACAGGCCTCGACCCCTTCACACACACACAGCGGGGCCGGAACAACCCGCAGGCCGCCGTAGCGAACCCCTCCCGGCAAGCCGGGCCGCGGTGGGTCGTTACCACCCGTGAGGCCCGGCGGGTTCCCCGGGAGGCGGGCTCCGGTTCACCGGGGAGGGGGGGGTGTCATGGCGGGGGGGACTACATTTCCCAGCCGCCCCCGCGCGGCGCCCGCCCCCGCTGCTCGTTCTGCGCAGGCGCGCTGCCGCCGGCTCCTCCCCCCCGCCCCGCCGGCGTCGGGGGTTGCTGGGGCGGCCCAAGATGGCGGCGCGCTGGAGCAGCGAGAATGTGGTGGTGGAGTTCCGCGACGCCCAGGTCGGGGGGGGGAAAGGCTGTTACCGGCGGTGGGTTAGGGGGGAGTTTGCCGTTCCGACCCGCGCTCCGGGGCCGCCCCGGGTGAACCCGGCCGTTCTCCGTGAATAGGGCCCGGCCCGGGCGGGTTCGGCGGCCCCGCGGGGCCTTTCGCCGGTCTCGGAGCCGTTTGCGCGGAGATGATGCCTGAAATTCACGGAGACGCTTTATTTCTAATCGTAATTAGATCTCGAGTGTTTTTTTTAAAGTATATTAGCAGGCCTGATAGAAGCTGTTACCACTTCCCACACCTCTTTCCTTATTTTTCCTCTGAGAGCGTTATAGTCACTTTCTCGGCTGCGATATAAATTGTCGAGTACTGCTCGGTTAGCAGGAAAAGCGGGTCAGACTTTGTTTATAAGTAGCAGAAAGGTGAGCTTTTGGTTTTGAAGTTGCTGGTTACAGGAGAGCTCCCCTCAGAGTCTGCCTACGTGCTCTCTTAGAAGCTATTCTGAGAAACGTGGGGGTTTGAAGACATTAGGGGTTGCTTAGGGAAGCTGGATGCGGTGAGTGAATTAGGAACTACTTCAGCGGGAAACCCAGAAAATATTATAAAGAAATAGGTCTGCAAACTCTCTCATCTAGTTTGTCCTCTTGTGCCGGAGCAGCGTCAGCCCGGCGGTCGCCATCGCCAATGGGGGCGTTGAGTCCAGCCTGCCCTCTGTAAGCTCACAAAGCTTTTCGCTTTTATACCTCAAAAGCTTTATATCGGTTGTGTTTTCCTCCCGGAAGAAGCGTTAAAGCAGTCTGGTCTGCTGGTGAAGATTTGCTCTCAGGAAACCGGTAATGAGATACGAAGGTACGTTTTCCTAGATCACGGATTCAAATCGCATCTGGCTCAGGAGATCTGTGGCCTCATGATTTGATTTCTTATTCATAATGACGGGTGTGTGGGAGCGGAGAGGGGAGAGAACAGGTGTTTCCATCCTCTTCTGCAGCAGTTGGTTTCAATCTCGCTGTTGTGCAGGCGTATACCTTAATAGAGAGGTTAACCACTGGTATTTTGGTCGCTTCGGTTTACTCTGGTGTGATCCTTCTAGAGCCGTTCTGACCTGCCTGCTCTCTCTTATGAAACCAGAGGGCTTCAGCGTCTGGGGCTGCTAGACTACTGCTTCAAGCTAAACTCATTTATATGCTTGTGTTGAAGCTTTTTTTAGGAGCCTGCATGATCGTTTTTGCAGATGGGAAGCCCAGGCTTGAGAAATTGGAACACCTTGGCTGTAATCATCCCGTACCAGGCTTGAGCTCTACCCGTAGGCCACGCTCTCTCCAAAATCCCTACCCCAAAACCCACTTAAATGGAAACAAGGGTCAAAAGAGTGGGCAGCTGTCGCATTTATAGCCCATACCTGTCTGCGAGCACTGCAGTTGTCTTTGTTCACCGTGCCAGAGCGTGTTGTATGAAAACTACAGCACCCAACCTGTAACACTTCAGAAAATCTCTGGGTAGTTTGGGGCCGTTGTTGCCTACGAGCACCATCTTTCTGCGCACAAGCTGACAGAGGTGGCAGTCTCTGTACTCTTCTGATTTAGGCGTGACCCACAGGCTCTTCTCAGGCTGTCCACGCTATCAAAAGGAGAGTAAAGCGAACCACATCCAATGGTGAAATGGTACCATTTGTAGCAACTCAGCATGTAGACGGGACGTTAGCTATGCAGGGAACTAGTCCTTCTTGCTAAGAGCTTGCAACTCTTTAAAACCAGTACAGCCCTGGCAAATTAGGTGGCTCTGTTGCCTTTCAGGTGGAAAGAATGAAGCTAGATTCAAAACTAATGTGATTTCAGACATGAAAGGGTGTTTTCCTTGGCTTGCCTAGTAGAAATCACGTGAAATGCCAAAGTAGACGCTTGAAGTCTCCAAAGATGCTGCCTGGGCTGTGGGCTCAGAGCTGGTTTTCAAATGTGCAGTACTCCTACTGTGCTTATTCACATAATTGTTACTCATAAACAGCAATTCTAGCTATCCTGATTGTTGTTTTAGGATAAAAACTGCTCTCAGGTTGGTTTGTTCAGTTTCAACTCCCCCCTTCTGGAAGGTTGTTCTGTGAAGACTGATACATCGATATACCAAGCACGTTAAATCACAGCTGTTTGGGTTTTTTCCCTGTTGCCTACCTAAGACTGTAGTATTGTAGGGAACTGTTTATTGCCATAAAACAACTTCATTTGTGACCCACCAGAGTAGCAGCCTGGCACGTGAAGCTTTTTACCTTATTCTAACTGTTCGTCACATTTTATGGTGTTTGGTGCCTGGGAAAACAGTTTACCAATGTTCATTGTTAAAAACTATTTGTAAGGATTTATGAGATCCTGGTGCCAACACCAGAAAAAATGAACTCATATATGAAATTATCAGTCATTTTGAATTGACAGGGGTTTTTTTCTGCCTTGAGGAAAGATGGCCACAGCTGTATGAAATAGTCAGCTGACTAGCTCTTCATCACATGAGAAAGTTCTGGTTCCAGTGATGGCTATAATGATCCTCATTTTAGTTCCTCAGAATTGAAATGTGTATCATCTGGGAAAACTTCCTTCTCCTGCTTGCTTTTTTTATAAATTTGGTAACCCGCTTCCCGCTTTGTTGTTTTGCAAGGTACTGTGAAATCTAGGAAGGTGGAATTATTTCTTTACCATTTAGAGAGCTGCTTTATCATTTTTAGAGCTTCTTATTTACAGCATTAGTTTTAGGACTAGGAAAACCTTGCCAGAAGATTGGATTTGCTACCTAGCAAAAAAAAAAACCAATGAAAGCAGTTTTTTCTTGGAACAGCAAAAATGGTGCAACTTGGCTTGGTTGGGGTATAGATGTAGGCCTGGGGTTTACTGCGGACTCCTGCTGAAACTCTGGAGGCATTTGTAGCTCTTTGCCATCTGGACTCTTGGTCTCTAGTGAAGAATGAGCCCGTGATGCTGTTTTTCCCTTAGTTGGGGTACTTGCAAGCAGAGGATGGGGCTCTGGTTTGAAAAAAACTAGGTTTTTGTGATGGTTATTCTCCTGTCAAATCTGATTGAAACAGTGGGATTGCCATATTGTCTGTCTGGTTTTAGTGATGCTTACAAGTAGTAGCTGTGGGACATCTTGAAGTCTTGTTACATCCACGCTGAGCGTACTTAGCAGAATACCGAACAGCGACAGAGACATCCCGAGCCTTCAGAAAGGGAGCTTTGAAGATGACAGCAGTTTGAAGAATATGGGGCATATTCTGATTTTGTACTGTGAATGCTAAAAACTGCATTGAAGTCATATCTATGTTTATGGGCTGAACTGTTCAGCTTTCCAAGTAAAATTTTCCTTTATTCTCTTGGCAATTAAATGAGATGATCAGCCAATTCCATTCTGAATGAAAAGAGGGGGAGGCAGTGTTCAAACAGTCTATCTTTTTTTTCTTCTTATGGCATTTAAGTTATCTTTTAGGCGGCTTTACAAGCAATGCCAAAGTAAATTCTGATGCCTCTTAGCCATCTCTCGTTTTTGGAGACCAGCCATACGCAAATGGTTGCACTTCTATCTCCCAGTACATATATAATTAAATCTGGCCCTGCAATGGAAGAGAGACTGAGAAAGCTCCTGAGCAGGAGCAGAGGCTGATTAATACGGATTATTAGAGATTGCTGATTGAAAGGCTGCAGCTGTGATTGCCATAGCAGGGAGAAGGGAGCACAGTCTCAGTGCTTGTAATGATGTCTGCCAGGTCTTGTCTTCAGTTTACTCTAACAAAGATGTGTTCTGTGCGCTATCCTGCGTCCCAAAATCAACCGCTACACCCCATCATCCATCTGTGCTTC
Source organism: Anarhynchus alexandrinus (assembly GCA_008711295.1). Taxonomy (NCBI): domain Eukaryota; kingdom Metazoa; phylum Chordata; class Aves; order Charadriiformes; family Charadriidae; genus Anarhynchus; species Anarhynchus alexandrinus. The sequence continues at coordinate 43,468 of VUYV01000269.1, forward strand.
TTTAAGGGGACGTTACTTCTGCCATCCCTGACAGATATCAGCCTTGACTCTCACCGTAGCAGTTTATACCTTGAAGATGAGCTGGCAGGTTTTCCTGAACTCCTCCCCAAAGCTGTGTGTTTGACTGAGAAGCTGACCTGACAGGTATAATTTAGTTTTGTTCTCTGTTTTCTCTTTAACAGGCAACTGCGATGTCAGTGGATTGCCTGGGACAGCATGCAGTACTCTCAGGGTGAGTGTGACAGTCCCCATTAGAAATGTATGACAGTCATTTCCACAAGCCAAATCAGCAACCTTCGGGCTGACCTCGATTGAAGGGCTGATGTATTGTTTGAGAAAGGTGCAGCTGAATTCTGTTCAGGGCTTGATGAAAAGGATTCTGGGTCACCTTTCCAATGGGATACAAAATGGAAAGCCAGCAACAGCAGCGCAATAAAATACTGTCGTGACTTTCTTGACACATGTTTTCCCAAATCCACTTGTGGGAGGTGGAGCATCACGAAGTACTGTTTGGATTCTGCTTGAAATATAGATAAAATCATTTCCTTAAGACAAAATTTGCCCCAAAAATTCCCATGGTGTACTTGAGCAGAGGAGCCAAGCTCTCTGACTTGCTCCTCTGCTGGTTCAATGGGGGATGATACTGGACAAGAGCAGTAGGTGCCATAGACTCCAAGCTGCCAGAGCTCCCGGGAGGATTTGGCATTGCGTAGCCATCTCCAGGGCAAGTCTTCAAACAGCTCAGCAGTTGCCTGCCCAGCTGCCGCCTTTCAGTACTAACAGCTATTCCCCTCCCACTCTCAGTGACACAATTACCACACCAATTAGGATGTTCACTTCAAATTCAGGATTGTGTGGGTGTGGCTGACTTTTGGTCAGTCTTAGAGGAAATGGGTCCTTTGATACAACTCAGAGGCCTGCTTGCTTCCATGTAAACCCTTTAGTCCGGCAGCCCTGCGCAGGAATAACCACCTCAGCAGCTGGTTTGGGTCTAACTTGATGCCTCTTCCTCCTTACACTTGTCCAGTTCCACAGCTTGTTTATTTGGGCCGACAGCAAGCTGGGGACAGCCTGTCTGCAATTCCACATTGGTCCTGTGGCCCTCTGCTCTTCAAGCTTCTCCTGCGTGCTCAGCAGCCCTTCAGGATTTGCCTTCTTTCTTTAAAAGCTGTGTGAGAGCCTCAGAGGGCTCGGCATCTTCACTTTTCAGAGTAGGGAGCGCCGAGGACTTTGGTCTGGAAAGGCAGCAAAGATGTTCTTTATGTTCCTTCTCTTGGGAAAAGTCACAGTGCTCAGAGCAGCTGGGTGCTTGCTACGCAGCTGACATATGTGATGCTGGTGTGGTTAATTATATATGGTTCAATATGTTTTGGTGCTGGTCTTCCATTAGAGTTCAGCTGGCTCACAATTATTTCTGGGCGGTTTATCTTGCTTGTAAGATGAATCACGCGGTGGAGGGAATGATACCTTGCCTAGCTTTGTGGGGAGTTGGCCACATCCAGCAGGATGTTTGAGCTCAGGTTTAGCACCGTGCAAATACATCTCTGCAGCATATAGGGTTAGCTCAGGTAAGTAATATAACCAGATGAGTGCAGTGCTGTGTCCACCCACGTTAATAAGCTGCTGCAGCTGAGCTAGCTCTGTGCAGGTGTACTTGTACTGTCTGCAGAACCAAACCCCCCAAACAGTGTGGTGTGGAAAGACACAGCCACGTAGAATCATCTTATGTTTGTCAAGGCTCATTAACTCTTGCTCAGAGCAACCTCTCCAGACTGAAGCTGGCTCCTGTGAAGCTGTTGCGTCGCGCTCCCAGCCCTGTGCCACCTCAGCTCTGCTGCTGCAGCGTTAGGCCAGCAAAGCGTATTTGGATGTGTTTGCACCATTCCCCAGTGCTTCCTTTTGTATCCTAGTTTTCTGGGGTTTTCTGTGGTCTGAGCTACCCATTACATTTGCGAATCTTGTCTAATTTCAGTGTGTCTTTTTGTATATTTTTTAAAATGTAGCCCTTTTTTGAAGTATGTGGTCAAATGTAGCGTGCTCAGGAATGGTATTTTCATCTGTCTGGTCAAATGCTTCTCTTTTGCCCTCTAGGTACAAGGCTGTGAGCTCCATGTGAGCTTGGGGTTTTGAGATCAGTCCTGCGCGATACAGCTTCTTTTTATCTGTGTGTCTTACAGCCGCCGTTTCCTCTACATAGTCAACCTGGATGCACCAAATGAGGGTCATCGAAAGATCTCCCGACAGAGCAAGTGGGACATTGGGGCGGTGCAGTGGAACCCACACGACAGCTACGCGTACTACTTTGCGGCTTCGGTACGTTCACTCATTTAAAAGCTGTAGCTCATCGTATTCCCTGGTCTTTCATGGGTGGACTTCTGCAGACTTGGAAGGCTGTATGGAGCTGGCACAGGCATGTCCCTGCAAGTCACATTGCAAGAGCAAGGCCTAACTCTGATTTACTGCCTGTGAGATACATGGCTTGATGTTTCTCAGTTGTTGGTCGGTCAGCGTTCAATCTAGTTTTGCTTGCTTGTCTTTTATAAAACAGCTTGCCAAATAAACCAGCCATCCAAATGGTCATTTTCTGGAAGAAAGGGGGAAAGTGCTCTCTTTCTGACTTCCATTCTGTTATGAGATATGCGCATTTATTGAATTTCGTGCTCTGTGCTGTTTTGTTTTCACCTCCCTGCCTTCCTGGTGGGATGTGGTGCACCAGGCAGTCTGTAAATAGCACAAGTCAATACTGGCTCACCGCTGTAACGATCTCGGTTTGCAGATGGGCAGGGACCGAGTCAGCGAGGAGCTCTTACTCAGTGCGTGGAGAAGTAAATAGGCTGGTCTGAAGAAGCAGTAGTGGCCATCGGAGACTTGAGTGCAGGTTTTAACTCTGATCTTTACTCGGTCTATCGTGCTCTGTAGCTTGTTCACCCAGAGCCCTGAGCTTCTGCTGGCGGCAGTTTTAGCCATCAACCCCAGCGCTGCACCAGCCGGGCGCAGACTGTTCTCATGGCGAGGTGCCTTTGCTGCCGTGTTGCATCTGCTTTTATAGCCTGAGAGTTCTGGAATAGCCGGGGGTGGAGAGGTTGCATCTATTTTTTGGTTTTGAGAAAATACTTAGTTGAAGGCGGTTTCCTGGGATTTTTCTTCCTTTTGCTTCCTGGACTAGCTACGATTGAAATTAAAAGCAGTCTTAAAAGTGGACCGGTGTTGTTGGTTAGGAGCCTTTGCTTGTTTGCTCTCTAACGTTCCCCAGCCTGTCTCCTCCCAGCTCTGGTACATGACTGACATCTTAAAGGTGCCTTCAGCAGCTGTCTGCTTCCGAGTAGGGAGTTAGTAAAAACTTGCAAAAAGATGTCCTTCAGTGCCACTTCTGGATACAGTCTGTGAAAATCAAAACCAAATAAGGAAATGTGCTGTGCAGGCCACAAGTAGAGCAGGAAAGCTTCTTTTCTGATGGACTCTGAAGGCGATAGATACCCAGTGATCGGTTAATGCTGATCTGAGCAGGACCCCACTGCGAAGGGGAGCTGCGCCCACCTGAGCGCTCCTGTCTCTTGCTGCCCTGANCCCAGTGATCAGTTAATGCTGACCTGAGCAGGACCCCCCTGAGCGCTCCTGTCTCTTGCTGCCCTGAGCAGATGCAGGAACCCATCTTGTTCCAGACTGAAACGAGGTGTAGCTGCCGTTAAACCTCGCTGCTCCCATTTATAAATGAAGATGCTAAGATGCTGGCACACATCAGGTGGGGAATTCCCAAGATGAGATCAGGCAGCTTTTCCCGTTTGGGTCAGAAACACCTCCTTTGCAGCCCTCTCTCAGTTGGCTGGCATTTTGGAGCTGATGCAGTACAGCCCTGTGCTAGGACTAGAGTTTAGCCTGTCTTGTTTAGAAGTGGAAAGCAGATTTACAGCGTGTGCTGAGGTCTGTGTGTCCCAGGTCAGGTCTGGAGGCGGTGTGGGTGTGTTTGAGAGCCACACCTAAAGGGGCAAAGATGCATTGGGAAGGCTAAATCAGGCTTTGATTCGGCACTGTGAAGATGTGATTTGATACTTCTGGACTCAAGCTGGCTGTCGGTTGCCCATGAGTCCACTGTTGAGGTCGTCGTATGTTCAGGTATACCATGCAAGTGTTGTAGACAGCCCTGAGGGTCCTACCCCCCTGCATCCCTGTGGATGGAAAGGGAGTGTAAAAGGCTACTACCGTCCTGTTTGCCAACAGCTTCACCTGGTTTGCACTGCCGTTAATTGGAAGTGGTGCAGGCAGAGGGGAAGTCTGTCCTTGTGTTTGGATAAGGGATTCTTATTTTTTTTTAGCTTCTTTCGAGAAGAGCTGAAACATGTTCTCTTGCTGTGCTTGGCTGTGTCTGCCCTCTGGCTCAAGAACATTTCTGAGGACTCCTAAGCTGCTGTTTCAGAAATGCCATTGTTTTGTATCCTAGATCCTTCTTACTACTGTTGTGTGGTCACAAATGCTTGAACAAGAGGGTGATGAAATTGTTGGAAGTGTATACTGATACTTACCACAAGAAGCACATTTTTTAAGAAAATGATGCTGGGAGGAGCTGTCATTCTCCCACACCTGGTGCTACAGGCAACGCTTTCCATGTGAGATGCCCCACTAAGAGTCTGAGAAACTTCTCGTGATCCTTATCTTGTAGCATCAACTCTGGAGTCCTGGACAAATCCCCTTGGATAATTTCACTCTACACCCTTAAATCCTTCTGTCAATGAGAAACATGCAAGGAGTTTTCCTTGCCTCCAGCTCTTGTGCAGCCCTGCTGTGAGCTATTAGAGAAATGCCATATATTATTGCTTAGCTGGGAGGAGACCTTCCATTTCAGGGAACCTGGAGTGTTTTATCTATCTGCAAGTTCAAATTCATATTGAGCAGCTTTGGGGTAAAAAAAAAAAACCCTAAAAACACCACCACAAAAACCCCTCACAAAAAATGTGCAGTAAGTCTTTTCTCTATGATCTTTTCCCTCATCTACCTGTAAGTTTGAAAACAAGGGGCTAATGAAGATCAAGTTTTGAAGTCACATTATTTCTGTTTTTGCAAAATCAACATGAATTTCCAGTCATGGCCCAAAACGCGCTGTGCCTGGTGCAATATATGCACCCAAAAAGGCAATTCCTGCCCCAGAAAGATTAGAGTTGGCTGAAGTGAACCTTGATTGAGGCAAAATATGAACTTAAAGCACAGTAACTAGTTTCAAGTAACTTTGTGTGTGGCTGCATTTGGGGGAGGATTTATTCCTGGAATGAGCGAAGAAGCCCTAAATAATGTTGTCATTGATTCATCTGGTTTGCTCCTGTGGTTTACAGTTAGTGATAAGCACTTAAGGCTTTTTCTCCTGGGCTGGCAAGGATGGAAGTACCCTTGAGGAGGTGACCTTGAAGCCATTAGACTGTATTGTTCGTGTTTGGCAATAGCCCTGATTATCCCAGAAGGGAATCGAGGGAGAGTTGAGGAGGGACGGGTGGTGATCCATCATCCCCCTCACTGAAAACTCCAGTTGTGAATCTGAACAGACTGGCAGGGTATTCCTGCAGAGAGAATTTGGCTGCCTGTTGCCTGCAGTTACAGCATGTTGTTAGGAAATAAAACCTCTGAGAACATCATTTCGTGGAAACATTTTGCAATGTGACTTTTTTTTCCTCCCATTCTTGTTTATCTCCATTTTTAAGTGGGTGTAATTAAAGTGTAAGCTTTTCAGAGTCCTTGCAGCCTGTAGGTTCGTCTTTGCTCTCCTGCTTTGTGCAAGGACTTTGCTAATCACTGTGTGACTCATTGGTAACCAAGCTTGTTCAAAGAGAAGGGAACCTGGTCCTGACACATGGATTCCTGTCCTACCTCGTTCGCCTGAGACTGTCTCCTTTCTTCCATCTAATTTCAGAGCAATCAGCGAGTTGACCTGTATAAGTGGAAGGAAGGTAATGGTGAAGTTTGCACATCGCTGCAAGGACACACACGTGTGATCAGGTGAGGAGCAAGCGATGCTGCGGACTGCTGGGTGGAAAACCATGGGTTGTTTCATAGAAGGTGGAGCTTCTTTTTACTTTTCTGGACTGTACTGCTTGCCCCTCTGTCCTGCCTTCCCATTTGGAGACTACGATGTCAGGTGTGAAGCTGCTCACCCTCTCATGGCTCCCCCCAGTATATCAGCTGAGCCTTTGATGGCTCCAGTGTCATTGCCTTAGGCTGCTGTCCTTGTAATGAACAGCAGCCATCGTCTGGGAAACAGCAGCATATTTAGTAAATGGAATCCCAGCTGTGTTTCTGTGTGATAGCAGCTTAATTAAAGCAGGTAATTCCAAAGATCAAGTTCACAGCAAGTTACAGTGGTGCAGGGGAGATTCCTACCTCTGGTTCTAGGGGCGCACTTTAGCACTGGGCTGAAAATGCAGGTGAAGCACTGTTTTCACTCCAGCTTCTGAAAGTAATCACGGCCCTTAAAATGGCAGTAGTTTGGGCTGACTGGAGGCCGTTTGTGTCCCAGGTGCGCTTGGTGAGCCCAACAGGAAGGCATCCCAGAGTGAGGGGTTGATGCCAAGAATGTGTGGTAACTGGGAGCTCGCTGAGACGGTGTCCCTTTTCCTGTGGAAGAAAGAGCACACACGCAATAGCTGTAAAGTTCAGGTCTAGGAGGATGCTTCACTGGAAATTACTTAGAAGCATTTCATTGCTTCTTAGAATTTACTTAGAGAAATTATTAAGATCTTGCTTTTTACTCAAAAAATTTCAGTCGGTGTCATGGAGTAGCCATGAATTTGTTGGAGAAATGTACCGCTGGGGGCTCGTGAGAAGTTGATGCAAACTGTGTGTGCTTTTCTTTGCTGACCTACTATGATTTTGTATTTGCAGCGACTTGGACTGGGCGGTGTTTGAGCCAGACCTGCTGGTCACCAGTTCTGTTGACACGTACATCTACATCTGGGACATCAAGTAAGAATCAGTATGTTTCTGCACTACAGGGAAATCATTGGACTCCTTTCCATAATTAGCAGCTTGCAGGGCAAAGCATGCACTGATGGGTGCTGCTTTTCAGCTGTGCTTGCAGGGGCTTCGTCTGCTTCCCATAATCTCAAAGATGACTTCTGTTGCCCAGTTATGAGCCAGTTCAGAGTCAAGGAAGGGCAGTAGAATGTTACGGTTAAGCCACAGTCGTGCTCCTGGTTGGAGAAAATACTGACTGGCTTCACTCCCTACCCACTTCAGATCTTTCCTCAGGAGCTTTTCCTGGAACCCAAGGGTGTTCCTCAACCTGCTGGGGTTTTTGTAGCTGAATGAATGAGCACCATTTCATGATCCTGCAGCCGCTTTCCACTAAATTCGGTGATTGTTGCTGACTCTCCCTCGGTGGTGGGAAGACTGGCAGCGGGATTCAGGAACCTTTTCCCATTTGTGCCTTCCCTTGATTCCTGGTGCTTTCTATCATGAGTAATTTCAGGGTAACAGATCTTTCCAAACCCAACAGTAATAAAACCCCGCATTTTGCACCTGAGAAGCGAGGAGCTGGGACTGCTGGGTTCTCTTGCTGGCTGTACAGCGACTCTTTATGACCCCCGGCAAGTCACTTTGTTCCTCTCTGCCTCTCTTGCTCACTTGTAATAGGAGGATAATTATATAACCCTGCTGCACCAGGCTACCCTGAGGCTTGTTTAGCTCCTATGAAGCACTTAGATCCTTGGTTAAATGGTGCTTGAGAATGGCAATATATTATTAATGTGTAATTAAAAGACATAGAGAGACAATAACTGCTGGTTGTGTTTTCCTGTGATACTATCTTAGCGCCAAGCAAAAAAAATAGAGTTCTCTGAAGGTTGTTATCGGAAGCCCTGCTTTAACTCTATTGTGCCCTTCCATTGTTTTGTGTCCGTGTGCATCACTCGACCAGAAATGCTCGCTTGGCAGTCTCTGAGTAACCTCTGCATCCCACTTGTGCTAGTAAGGGCTCTGAGCTTGCTGGGGCAGTGAGGTCCTGGGGCTGCTGGCCTCCAGCAAGAGAACATCCTGCTGAAGCATCTGTCTCTGACGGCACCCTAGGGAGGTAGCCCTGCGGTAAGGGTAGCTGGAAATTCCCTGCTTAATTTTTCATACAAAATAACTTTTTTGATCAGGCAGAAATTCTCAGAGAAAGAGGTGCAGTCCATTCCAGAAAACGTTCTGCTTTTCAGCAAACACAAAATGCTGAAGACAGTATTCCTTATTTTCACTGGCATTTTTCATGAAAGGGCAGGTGAATTCCTGAGGAGCAAGGTCAAGGAGCAAATTACCGCCTTGATCTATGTCCTGGCTGCTAAGAGTTGTCATGGTGCCACACTGGCTTCTACCACCGCAGAATTTGGTCTATAGAGTCTGCACACAGCTGGGCTTATTTCCTGCTAATTTTGTTGTTATATGCTAGACATGAAGTCTTTGCTCTGAAGTCGCTGCTCCATCTGCCTTGAATCAGGGTCTGCAAAGGCTTGACAAACACATCAGTGGCTTTTGTCAAGTTTTTCCACAGCTCTGTTTGTTCCTTTCAATCCTCCTGGGAAGGGCTGTTTTGTTGGTTCCTGCAGCAACAATTTGTGAGCCCGGTTTCCTCGCCTGCCCAGTTGCAACGTGCCACACTTTGTACATGTTTCTCTTCTCTCTAGTCTCCTCCAACTCTGTCCGACATCCTAAACTTGCTGCTGTGTGTACTGGCAAGACAGGATGGCTGTTGTCCTCCAGCTGGTCACCTCTTTCTTTATTCCCTTTAATGTTGTGTATTTTGGTAAGCAGAAGGCACATTAGCTCCCAAGAGGCAGCAATAAAATTAGTCCTGGAATAGCAAGGAGCTCACTGGGGAGGCTGGACCTGCTGGGCTATGCCGTGGGTATTCACATTAGCCACATTTTGTTTCAGAGACACCAGGAAGCCTACGGTCTCCCTTTCTGCAGTCGGTAAGTGTGGCGTGTGTGTGATACAGGCTTGTTTAATGCCTACGTTTAGTGTCGTGTGCCCCTGCTGTTGTTCCTCCCTCTCTTCATGCTCTGAGGCTGAACATGGCAGAGTACAGAAGTGCCACCGCGTATGATGATCCGAGGGCTGGAGCACCTCTCCTATGAGGAGAGGCTGAAAGAGTTGGGGCTGTTCAGCCTGGAGAAGAGAAGGCTCCGCGGAGATCTTATTGCGGCCTTCCAGTACCTAAAGGGGGCCTACAGGAGAGCTGGGGAAGGACTTTTTACTGGGGCATGTAGTGATAGGATGAGGGGGAATGGCTTCAAACTGGAAGAGGGCAGGTTTAGATTGAACATTAGGAAGAAGTTTTTCACTTTGAGGGTGGTGAGGCACTGGCACAGGTTGCCCAGAGAGGTTGTTGAGGCCCCATCCCTGGAGGTGTTCAAGGCCAGGCTGGATGTGGCCTTGGGCAGCCTGGTCTAGTGGGAGGTGTCCCTGCCTATGGCAGGGGGGTTGGAACTCGATGATCTTCAAGGTCCTTTCCAACCTAAACCATTCTATGGTTCTATGATTGTCCATGAGAGGCTCCAGTTCACAGCTCGTTTTAGAGGAATAGAATGCAGAAGGGATGTGGAGCTCTTGGAGGTTCCCAGGCATGAAGGGCAGTGGTGGTGCTCAGACTGTCTGTCCTAAAATCGGTGGACAGTCACGTGGCATTCATGCCTTCTAGACATGAGTAGCTTCTTCCCTGCTAAACCCCCCTCTTGCACCGCTTGTCCTGTGTTGTCTGTCTGCAATTTCTCCATGTCCTTTTATGTTTGATTGGATCAGCTGAGAAACTAAATCGCACCCCGGGCAGTGGTGTTGAACGCTGCCGACTGCCAGCCTGCCCCCTCGCTGGGTACGTTAACCGGCTGTATCTGTTTCCCTGGGGCACCTTCAGCGCGCGGGCAGCTGCAGCCGTGACGTGAAGGTGCTCTCTTTGGGCTGCGCTTGCTCTGGAAAGGCGCTTGTCATGGCTGTTGGCAGTGTGACTGTCCAGCCGCCTGTAATACCGCCTGCTGGCAGGTGCTGCGTGTCAGTCCTCACCGGCTGTGTGTTGGAACTGGGCGAAGTATGGATGACAAGCAGAACGTCCTCTTCCTGAGTTACTGTCCCCAGTATTACAGCAACCCTTGTAACACGTCTCTCTCACGCTCTGCTGCTTAGATCTCCTTAGGCTACACATCTGCAGTGGCTCCCCCTTCCCTCCCAGCCAGCAAACCTCTCTATCATAGCAATGCAAAAACCTTACTGAATCAGAAGCAGCATTGGGTTCTGGTGCCCGGGCTGAGGTTTCACGGGTCAGCTGAGCCAGCCCCGCAGCCAGCTGCCCAGAAAGCTTCCCTCCTCCCGTGCCCTGTTCTGTTTAGTGCTGGTCCAGACATTTGTGTACCCTTCAGTGAGTGGATCAAATCAATCAACTGGCAGCCTATTTGCAGATTATTTTTTTTTTCCCCTGGACTAGCTTTTTGCCAGCTTGTCAGGATGAATCTGCTCACTGTGCAGCGGGAGGTGGGCAGTGAAGGTGGGGAATAGCAGCAGGCTGAGATCCGTTTAGCTTTCTCATGGGCCTTACCTTTCTGATAGCTTAAAATGTTTTGAAAATGCTGGCAGAATTAAGATGAACAGAACACATATTTATCTTTGAATATCTGAACAATCCACATCAATTGAAGCTGTGTTTTGCTTCTTATTAGAAATAACCAACCAGCTTCTAATTTTAGGCCCTTGACTGAGTCCCTTGTGATCTCATATAATCATATCTGGACCATCATCCAGTTTCTGGGATGATCATCCATCATCCCAGGGGATGACCCCACCCAAGGAACCATCATCCCCTTGATGTCTTTGACTTCTGTGGTGTATTTTGACAGTTGGGCCTTCTGATCCACCCAGTGAGTCGGCCTCCAGCTGGCCAGACACGAGGTTCACCTGCACTGCAGCCTTCTCCTACACCTGTATTTTAATAATAGATCGATAACACTGGTTCCCTGTATAGCATTGGATAGTATAGAGGGTGTTGGGGAGGCAAATGAATCAAGCCTTGAGTACCTGGAGGCAGCTTGAAGGAAAACAGAAGGGATTTGGGAGAGGGGTGATGAACCTGCTGTTCTTGTCTGCAGGAATGTCCTGGTTTGAAGTTGCTCCATCTGAGTTAATGGACCTGAGTATTTTAATCGGGTACAGCCTATGGCTAGAAATCGTGACGGAGATCTCTAAGCACGTAACTGGAACACTCTTGCTTTGATGTCTTCTGGACACCAACACTAAGCTGAGGGATCAGGAGTTGGGCATTTTCATTGACATCCTTTGTGCTGGCTTCTGGGATATCTTTCCTCTGAACTGCCTTTCCTGTGCTAAAAAGAGCAGCTCTAAGCCCAGATCAAGGGTCTGTTGGTCCACTTACTTTTTAATTGCTTGTTTTGACCTGCTCTGTTTGTGCTACAGCTGGAGCTTCCCAGGTGAAATGGAACAAGAAAAATGCCAACTGTTTAGCAACAAGCCACGATGGGGATGTCCGAATATGGGACAAAAGGGTGAGTTGAGGGTCCCTTGAGCATCCTGTGCATATTCCCACCTACCGATACAGACATTCCTCTGGTCACAGATAAATACCAAGAAAAATGTACTACTTTATCCCAAATCTCTCTTGCGGGACGATTTAAACTAGAGAGAATTGGGAGCTCACAATCATGTAGGTAGCCACCTTCCCCAGAAATTGTGCCCATTAACATTTTGATCTCATAGTACTTAACTGTTTTGCTGAGTATAAAGTATGGTTCGGGGCTGCACTTGACTGGAATTTGTCACACCTTCACAGGACCTTTCCTTCAACTACTTTTGCTGAGCTCTTTGCCCTTCCCCAGCAGGAGGGTGTTCTACCTTTTGCCCTTGTTAAAGTGTCTCTCATTATGACAAAGAACTAGACCAAATTTTAGGAGTCCTGTGCTGAGAAGGACAACATCTCTTCTTGCAGAAACCCAGCACTGCAGTAGAGTACTTGGCAGCTCATCTCTCTAAAATCCACGGTCTGGATTGGCATCCTGACAATGAGTATACGTTGGCCACTTCCAGCCAGGACAACTCTGTCAGGGTAAGTGGGACTTCTGGGACTCCTGCTTAGGATTAGTCAGGATGGTGGAGCATATCCCCTTCTGCTACTGCTGAAGTCTTGTGGAGTGCTTGTCATTGGCAAGATCTGGATCCTTGTTTTTTGGTTTCTGGCAGCCTGTGTGCGTTGAGCCAGGGGTGCGCTTACAAAACAGGCAGAGAATTCATTGCAGGATGGGTGCACATATGTTTGCCACATCTCTGTGGTGGTTTGGGCAGTAGTGAAGCTGAAAACAACCGCCTCTGCCTGTTGCTTGCCAGAAGGGAGCTGGCCACACATGCTAGAAAAGCCTTCTCCCCAAAATGCAGTATTGCCACCCTCAAGCTGGTTGCAGCAACTTGGGGGGAGACATACTCCAGCCCCTGGGGTTCCCAAACTTGTGTTGAATTGGGTTATCAATAAGAGACTGCCTGCAAGCACTGCTATGCAGGGCTTTTTACTTGGGGGGGAAATAGCGTGCTTTGTATGTCAGCCAAATGGAGTTCATTCACATTTAGCGAAGCTCAGAGGCAAATGCAGTTGATGTGTATTCTAGCAAAGCAAAAGGTTAGATTCTTCATTACGAAATTAGCAGTAACAGCAGGGGGGGGCCTGCCTCCAGTCTGGACTGGCACATTGGCTGACAGCCTGCAGGGTACCTTGTAGCTCTGAAAGCCCAAGCAGGCTGCCTGTCTCCCTGCTCTAATTACTCAAGCTATGATCACTGTGAGCATGACCCCAAGTCACTTGTTGGCTAAGGGATGCTGCCAGATGCTGATAGCTTGATATTTGTCCTTTGGGGCCATCTCTGCTGTTAATGAATGGGACTGCTAATGATGCTGTGGGCACCCTGGCATGTTTTTCGCTCTGTTATATCTGCAAGCCACATGGAAAACTGCAGCCTGAAAGTATAGCCAGCTGACTTCTGCCTTTGCTTGTCTTTTTGTTGGGTTGTTTTTTTTGAAGTTCTGGGATTACCGTCAGCCTCGGAAATACCTCAATATCCTTCCCTGCCAGGTTCCCGTCTGGAAGGCAAGATACACGGTGAGTGAGAAACTCCCACCAGCCCCACTTGTGCTGTGAGAGCGAATGCACAAAGAGACATTAAATAAAGAAGAACTGCTGAAGGGCATCTCACCAGCTCTACTGCTGGACATGATTAAGTTCATTTTAAAATGAACTTGGTGCTTAAAAGGCCTGGAAAAGCAATGCCTGCAATGGGGACACTTGGGAAAAGGAATGACTAGCAGTGTGAGATCCCAGTCTTTGGCATCATCCTCCCGGGGGAAAAAAAAACCCAGTGCAGGTGGTTGGCTCTGAGCAGGAGGCTCAGAAAGCGGCTGCTGCTCTCGCTGTCCTGTTTTTCTGCTCAGCTCCAACGTTGGTACCTGTTGCACAGAGCAATGCAGCGTTCTTCTGCCCTCTCTGAGTGCCTCCTCTACTCCCAAGGTTTCCAAGTGTGCCACAGTGGGCTCTTACAGCGTATCAAATCCAAGAACTGTTGCCTTTTATAGAGCAAGCACCCAGCCATGTGAAGCTAAGGCTCTTAACATCAGTCATATCCGCTCTCTTCCCCAGACATCTGAATGTGGCCTGAAGCCAGTGCTGTGCCGTCAGTCTTTGATCCCCTTTCCCCGTCCCCACGGTGGGGGCTGTAGGACTGGGTTCCAGTGTTCCTCTGAGCGTCGTGACCCTGAGCAGCTGCTGGGGCTCAGTCCCCAGGCAGCAGTTCTTACAGTTCCAGGCAAATTGCCGTGAGGATCCCATGTGAAAAGTCAAAGGTGAAATCCCTCCAGCTTCACAGCTGAAAAGTGAGGAAGCAGCAGAAAGAAATGATTAATCTTAAGTGAGCTGCATTGAGTATCTCTGTGTACTACATCGTATGCCTTGTAAGACACTGGTTTTGCACAGCAATTGCCTTGGACCCTCCCCGTTTTAGTCCTGGTTCTGTTTTGTGCTGAGCTCCTTTAAAACCCAGGTATTCTTGTTGGTGGGAAAAGGGAAAAATTAGAGTATGATAACAGCAACCTGGGAGCATAATTCCCCACGGCTAACCGGAAGGGTGTTTTCTCTCTCAAGCCTTTCAGCAATGGGCTGGTGACAGTGATGGTCCCCCAGCTCCGGCGAGAGAACAGTCTTCTTCTCTGGAATGTCTTTGACTTGAACACACCTGTCCACACTTTCGTGGGACATGATGATGTGGTGCTGGAGTTTCAGTGGAGGAAGCAGAAAGAAGGTGAGTTCAGGGCTGGATGCCCTCTCTCCCCTGCGCTGCGGCATTCGGCTAACCAGGGGGGTGGAAGCCTGGCTCCTGGCTGCGGTGCTTATGCTATCACCATTTGACACTCGACTTTCCTTGGTGTAGCTCCTACCCACTTTCCTGCCCTGCTTCAAGTTACAGCTGGTTTGTATTTGTTTTATGGCACTGCCCACGGAAGCGTTGCCCTGTTGTTTCCATGCTAACAAAGCAAATCTACCGAATGCTGAGTGGGTCAGCGGTGACTCTAATTGCTTCCACTCTCCTGTGAGTCTATTTTTAAATGGATCTTTCAGAATAAATTGTACAAACTATTAGATGGGTGCGCACTTCCCCTGCTCAGAGCTGCAGGCTAACCAGTTAACCCCTCGCATCACTGCCGAGATCAGCAGCCTCCGGCGTATCCCAGACCACAGACCCAGCAAACCCACCTTATCTGTGTGCTGGCAAAGGCAGGGGAGGAAGAGCGTGGGATAGAGAGGCTGCTGTTAGAGTTCAGTCCCGACTAAATTTTCCAGTGTAGGCAGCTAAATATAGGAGATTCCATGTTAGAGGTTGGATAACAGCACAGAGCGCAGCTTTGTTTCCAGTACCTCAGCTGCCATCGACAGAACAAGCGTGTCTGGCTTTGGTGTCACTTGTGGTACCACTTTGCAGTGCCGTGTAAAAGTTCTGGTCCAACCCTCTGCCACCAGCTGCTGGGGCAATTCAGTTAGGTCACCTCCTCCTCTATACCTTGCTTTTCCTCTTTCAAAAATAGGAGAGCGATATAGAACTGTGTTAGGATCTGGAGGCGCAGTCTAATACAGCTTATGAATGAGCATTCAAGCAGGCTTGAACCAGGGTTGTGTTGCCTTAGATGAGTTCACAAATACATATCCGAGGCTGGAAGTCGTGCTCATCTCAAGCAACATAACTCAATCATACAAGCATTCCAAGCCCGCTTTAATGCGGAGACAACCAAGATAGCGCAGATCTCCTTCCACAGAGTCTGCTGTGCTCCCTGTGCCTTGGCAGAGGGGTGTAGGAAGCAGCTGTGCAGCAGCAAATTCTTAAGCGTAGCAGCTGTTTGACAAGGGAAACTTAAACTGTATCACAAGGCCTAAACATGGGCATAAATAAGTCTGTGTACCTTTATCTGTTGGGAGATAGTATGTGGTTAGGTATATTTCATTACAACCCGAACTTGTCTTGGCACCATCCAAGTCTTTCAGGAGGAAAAAGGGGGAGGGTAGAACCAGCTTCTCTTAGCTTAGAGATGTTTTAAAATGTCTGCGTCCTGAAACAGGTGTGACAAATTAAAAGATATTTTGACTTTACAGTTATTGTAAAAATAAATGTGTCTCAACAATATTATTTCTTCTATTTAATTAAGTATTGTGGTAGATGTTGTTCGTTCCTAGGTGGAAAACTTGCATCACATTCATAGAATCATAGAATGGTTTAGGTTGGAAAGGACCTTGAAGATCATCGAGTTCCAACCCCCCTGCCATAGGCAGGGACACCTCCCACCACACCAGGTTGCCCAAGGCCACGTCCAGCCTGGCCTTGAACACCTCCAGGGATGGGGCCTCAACAACCTCTCTGGGCAACCNTCCCCAGCTCTCCTGTAGCCCCTTTAGGTACTGGAGGCCTACATTATACTTTGTTCATACTTTGTTCATACTTTTTTCATTGTACTTTGTGCTTTTTGCCTGTAAATTATACCCTGTTTAGAGGTGTGGTAATCATGGTGAAGGAGGCATAAAGACTGATGCACCTAGGTGAATTCAAAGCAGAAAAGGACTCACTCTGCCTTTTGGTTTAGTGCCGTATCCATTGGATCTCCCTGCTGGCTTGCTTGAATCTGTTTACACTAAACGCAGGGCTGAGATAGTCTCTGTTTTCAGTAGGGTCTATAAGCTGTTTCTGTCCTTTTTAGGTTCTAAAGACTACCAGCTGGTTACGTGGTCCCGTGATCAGACTCTGCGGATGTGGCGGATTGACTCTCAGCTGCAGAGGGTACGTAAACACTTCTGCTCTTGAACTGTAGATGGTTTTCTTCCAGGCTGGATTCACCTCCCTTTCCTTGCACTCCCGGTCACTCCTGATATCCAAGAGCTGCAGACACAGCAGCCAGCTGCCGCCTCACTTTCCTCTTCAGCTCCAGCCCAGAAATGTCCCCAAGGAGATCTGTGATGAGGCCCCTCTGTGTCTGTGCCTCAAAAGCATCTGTGGAAGTGCAAGGCCACTTTGTTGTGTAACAGTAAGCGTAGAAGTCGTTCGGGGAAGGTGAAGATCAGTTACTGCTTGCATTGCCTCTGAAGATGCCACCTCCATGGCTGCAAGACTGTATGAGTCTTTGTTGGCATTTTAGATATTGGGTAAATGTAGGGATTGTGGCCTCTGCTTCCTCCCCTTGTTTCCTTTGCCTCTTAGCCGGGTGCAGGCAGTGTGAATCCTGTTGTTCTGGCAGCAGTTACAAATTGCTGATGCAATTACTAGCACAGCTGTGCTGGGTCAGACCAGAGGTTCGTATGGCCACGATGGCCCATATTGCCCTTTCTCATCTTTAGCTGTGGACGTCTTGGAAGAGGATAAGAACAAGGCAAGTACAAAGTGATATTTCTCTCGAATGCCCTCCCAGCCGCCTGCAGTTTGCAGCTCAGAGTCTCATTGAGTCCGGCGTCTTTATATTTGACAGAGCTTGATGAGTTTCACTTCCATAGACATGTTCTGTCTTTTCTAGCACCTGTTAAAATTTTTATCATCTTAGACATCCCGTGAACAAGGAGTTTCATGGCTTTTCTGCATGTTGTGTGGAAAAACAGCTCCTTTCATTTGTTTATTTCGCAACCTGCTAGTTTCCTTACCTTGAAGATGAAATGAGCTGCCATCTTGTCTGCGCTACTCATGATTCTGTAGACCTCCCTCGTATCCTCCCTCAGCTGCCTCCTCTTTCAAGTCAAGAGGTCTTGATTTGCTTCGTCCCTTGTACAAGAACTTCGATTGTCTTTTTGCCTTTTGTGACCCTTTTTCAGTTCTACTATATACTTTTTGGGGAGGGGAATCTGAACTTAGTTCTTTCCAAAGAATTCCCAGTACTCGTTTGTTTTTCAAATTGGGCATAATTCCATGAAAATATCAGCTTAGTCTGGCCCCTACATCTTGTTCCCCGAGTCAGCTTGAACTTGCTGTTTTTCCCCTGTATGCATTGCTTTATATTTATCTGAGCTGAAGTTCATCTTTCATTTTAATATCATAACTCCTGTCAGGTCCTTTTGTGATTGTTTGCAGTCAGCCACTCTTGTTACTACCCTGAATAACGGTGGCATCAGCAAACCTGGTCATGTTGCTATTCACCTCCTATTCCAGGTTTTTAATGAATATGTTGAGAAGCATGTGTTCCCAGCACAGATCCTGCAGGAGTCCTGCAGGTCTGTAACAAACCTTCTCTGTGAAAAATGACCCTTTACTCCTATCTGATATATTTGTGAATATTTTATTTCTTTCCTGTCTTTAAACGAATTGTTCATCCATGTTGGAGCCTTTACTCTTCCTCTGCTGAATCCCACTCTTTTATCATTGTTTTTGTCTGGATCAAACTACGCACATGATGGCATGTTGCTGGTGACCAATGCTGTAATTTGCTACATTGCACCCTTATCCTTTCTCCTCCCCGTGTTTCTTCTCTTCGTCTTCCCTATTTTCTTGTGCTGAACTTCAAATACAAGTTTTCATGGTCTCTTTTTGATACAGGACCTAGAACACTAGGGCCCCTGGGATGTACCTGGGTCTCTAGATCCCACTGGAGTGTAAATATCAAGAGCAGAAAGTGTGCGACTATTATACCTGATCTTAAAAATTAAACCATTTTTGACAAATTAACTCAACAAATTAAAGTCGTATCAACTTTAGATTTTATTAAAGTAAAACCTCTGTTATTTAGACTGGCCCTGTCAATTAAGTGGCTTTGTAAGCGAGCAGGAGATTTGGCCAGGCTGTCCGGGGTGACAGAGCTGAGGATGCTGCAAAGTGGAAGATCATCTGTCTTTGTCACAGAAACAGTGCTGAGGTCTTAGTTATGAGCGTTGCGTGGGCAGACCTACCTTGCAAATCCAGAGACTTGGAGAAAGGAGTTGTTTAGTGGTGGTTCTTTCCACGGTTTGGTTTCTGTTGTGCAGCATGTGGGTGCGCTTGTTCTTTTCAGCTGTGCGCTAACGATATCCTGGATGGAGTTGAGGACCTCATCGATGGGATTTCTCATCTGCCCGAGCCAGACAAGACCCTTCACCCCCAGGACTCTGAGCCCCAGCATAACTCTGGGCACGGGGACGAGGAAGGTGAGACAAGTGATGGCACTTCAAACACCAGCTGTCTTTGTGTTGGGGAGAAGATGCATCTTAGCATAAGAAAATAACATCGTAGGCAAAGCACAAACTGGTGCTGTTTCAAAGGTTAATGGATTCCCCATGTGGGAGGAGGGAAAACATAGGGGTTTCTCAGGATGGTCCTCCCAAGTTTTTTTTCCTCTTAACACAATGATGTCATTCTAGCTGTAAAACTGAGCTCTTCCTTTCACTAATATCATTTAATTGCACTCTCTTTAGGTCATAGTTGTGGCTTGCTGCCAAGAATAAGGCAATCAGAAAGTCAGTTCTGGCTCTTAAGAAGGTAGTTCAGTTTAAGCTGAGAGGTGAGCCCACCGAAGAGGGGGGCGTATGGGTAAGGCACTCTGACACAAGCCGCTTACCTCACACCTGGTACCTAAACACTTCTGCTGGGGTCACTGTGTGTACTGGTCTAACATGGAGATGCTTGCTGGTGTCTTCTCCCATCTGCCAGAAGCAATATGGAGAGAGCTCCTGAATTTTATTTTTTTTGGATGAGAGGTGGCTGAGGGCTGGCAGAGCAGAGGGGGAGGGATGGTATCTCTGAGTTCTGAGTACCAGATGGGTGGATGGGAACAGGTCAGAGGCTTCAACAGAAAGCATTGATTTGGCTTTATGGAAGAGAAGGCACACAAGGAAGGAATGCGAGGGAGGGTTTGTGTGATTAAGGCTCTGGCCAGGTTAAACGTTCAGGGTGTTTAGTGTTTGAAGAGTGTGAGTACCAGAATAGAAGAGATGCAGCAGCTGAGACCCATGGTGATGACGTGCATGTGAAAAAGCTATCTAAAGAGATTTCTGTGTCTAACACTGAGGGAGGAGAAATGGGTCCTCCCATGCCTTTGTGTCAGCTTGGATTTAAATTTGCAGTTCCTTTCTGTATTGTAGCAGAGTGCTACAATGGATCTCCATGTGAGAGGCTTACTGGGAAGCAATTTGATTCTCCCTTTGACTTGCCGACAAACTGGAGAGAAGGGGAGGAAGTGTCCTCTGAATAAAGGAGCCGGCCGTGAGGTCCCTTAGGGAAGGCATCTCTTCCTAACTGGAAGTTTCCTGCCCAGCAAATCCCAGTGAAGTTTTCTGCTCCCTGTCCTGTGTGGCAGCAGGAGGAGTTTCTAAAAATTGTCAGCACCTTTGTCTACACGAGGGTTTTATAATATGACAGAAAAAGTCCTGGTTACCTGTGCTGACCATGAGCAGTACCGCGGGGGGAAGCAGAGCCTCTCTTGCTCCAGCTGGGAGCATTCAGTGTTCTCATTCTGGCTGCCTGACCTCTCTCATTCCACAGGAGAGAGTTAACTCTTTCGCTGTCCCTGGTGAGGTCACGTTCATGCGTCCGGTGTGGTTTCTGTGTGGGGGTCTGGCTTTGGTTCAGACTGTTAAGATTTCCCTCGTGGCCAAAGGGAATGAAAATGGATTTTCTGTAGCAGGGTAGATTTTGCTGCAAATACTGTGACTGCAGGATCAATGCACAAGCCAGTCCCTAGGTAGGAATTTCAGTTCTTTCTCGCCTAAAAGCTATTGTGGACTGTTGATGTTTCACCCTGGAGGTGGCTGCATTTCAGCTGCAGACAAAGTTCCCCATGTTGTATCAGCAAAGCACTTTGGGGGAACTTTGAAGGGAACAGCGCTCTGCAGATAAATCGGAAAGCCCACCAGCTGTGTCTTCAGTGTACGGCTCCTCACTGGCTGCTGCCTATAAAGAATCTTTAGGAATATAAACGAATATGTGGGCTTTGAGGGATTAGAAACTAATTGGAAGGGAATGGGAGTGGAAGACAAAGGGAGGGTACTGGCTGTATTGGGAACGTCAGAGATGGCTTTTCAGTAAGCTATGTGGTGTCTTGAGCTAGAAATAATTATCTTCCCTGAGAGCCACTGATCTTCCTTTAATCCCTTTTTCAGTTCGCTTTTGTGAAGTATATCTAAGCGCTACAATAAAATTGCAAACAGGAATGAGTAGCTAAGCATCCTACCTATCCAAATTCAGCAACCCACTGGGCAGCAGTAAAACCAGGTATATTTCTCCCAGCAGCAAAGTCAGTGACTTTTAGGCAAATGCCTGTAAAAGGACAGCTTTTTCGCATTTCTTGTCATATGTTTTTTTGCTAGGAATAGTCTGTGCAAGTGTGAGAATGACAGCTGAATAATTGGGCCTTCCCTTGTGTCCTTGGAACCATCATCAAAACATATATTTGGTCTTCTTAGGATGTGGTGCCGCAGCGAAACCCCCTTCAGAAGGAGCTGCCCTGATGGGGGTACACAGCAAGATACGAGGCAAAAGCCAGGCACGACCACAGGCAGAGACCAATTCTTCTGAAACTCAGTCAAGTTTGCTATTTTAACCATAATTCCTGTGTCCTGCAGTGCTTGCCTGGCTGTTTAAATGTATTCTGGCCTTCAGGGGTTACTGTCCTCCTGAAAACTGTTGGAACTGGACAGCTAGACCCAGCATTTAGATGAGTCTTTAAAGACCGTTAAAGCACTAGAGTGCTTTGCAACATTAAATGCAAATGGGTGCTGCAAATGAACTAAGCCTCTACTAGGGACAGAAATACCCTCTTCTCCCTCCCAAAGCCTTATTATGCTTTGGAAGCATTCCCTGAAAGCCAGGAGTGGTGGGGTGTGAGTCCCAAAGACCAGAGGTCCTCCTGGAGACTGCTTTGGTAACAGTTCTGTCCTGCTGAACCAAGAGGCTCCAGTTCAGCTGTTGGTGACTCTGGCAGTACTGTGTAGGGAGGAGAAGGGGTCCCAAATGAGTAGAGACAGACCATTTAGGGCTGTACAGAGTACAGGCAGCTTCTGTAACCTTCCTGGGAAACCTGCGTGCCAGACAGGTTTGTTTTTTCGAAGAGCGAGGCTCAGAAGCCGTGCCTCTAAACAACAGCTGAGACCCTCCAGCTCTCAGGTCTTTGCCAGGTAAAACTCATACCTCCATGTGTCGGAGGAGCAGAGGAAAGCCTGCTGTCTCGGCTGATCCTGGCATCGCGTGCCAAAAATCTGTTTGTTATAGCTTGTCTCAACCTGTTCTCCGTCTTTCCTGTCAGCCTTAAAAGAAGATTTCCTGAATGACCCCCTGGTGGGAAAGAAAACGGACCAACTGGGGCTGCCTCAAACGCTGCAGCAGGAGTTCTCACTGATCAACGTGCAGATCCGAAATGTCAATGTGGAGGTAGAGAGTTTCCTTTTGCTGGCTTGTTGGGGGGGATGTGGACAGGCTGGCTCATCGGAGCTTTTTCGGGGGAACCTTTTTTGCTGTCTGTAAACAAGGTTTATTTAGAGCTGTAGAGATCCTCTTGGACAGGGGTGGTAGGAAAGAGGATAATCCCAGACACTGGAGGTGAGGGAAGTGTTTCAGCTCGGTAAGTACACTGGCGCTGGTCCCGAGAAGGCTGGATGGTGTTTTCCTCTCTGCCTAGGCTGCAGAGCGGAAAGTGACTTGTCCCACTACATGCAGCTGCTCTCATTTCAACTGTTTCTCAACCTGACCTGCTGAGCCCTCCCTATCCTGTGCTCTCTCCCTGAGTTTTGGCATCTCCCATGCAAGCCAAACCCTCCTCTGTGCGTGTGAGCTGGCTGGAGGTGCAGCGCTGTACTGGGACGGGAGACTCGAAGCAGCTGCCCGTCTCCTTTCCCCACCCCTGTGGTTTCACAGCTCAGGGTGTGATCCTGATGTAGTTTTCTGAGGCAGCGGTGTATGATCTTAGGTGGTACCTATTACTGCTGCACTGGGCCTGGAGTTCTCCATGGCCACGTGAAGCGGGCTGGGCTGGGGTGGCTGTTGGGAGCAGAGCCCGATTCCTGGCGCTGCCTGGGCTGGCTGTGGTCTCTGGATGCTGGACTGGTGGTCTGCTGGTGCGAGCCGAGTCTGTCCCCATCTGCCTGGGGTTTTATTTTTGCTGTCACTGTGTTCGCTGCCCTTGAGAACAGCATGACTTCGTCTTACGGGTGTGCAGAGGAATCAGCCCCTCGGCGTGAATTTAAGCCACTATAAGTTTAAAGGTCCTTGGAGATCTAACTACAGAGCAATTGCTTTTCCTCACACAGATGGATGCGGTGAGTCGTAGCTGTACGGTGTCAGTGCACTGCGGCAACCACAGAGTCAGGATGCTGGTGATGTTCCCTGTCCAGTACCCCAATAATGCTGCACCGTCCTTCCAGTTCATCAACCCGACCTCGATCACTGCCTCCATGAAGGCAAAGCTGCTGAAGGTGCGTGGGGAGCGTACACCGTCTTTATAAATGTACGAATGCCGGACACTTGATGTCTAGGTTACTGACGCAATAAAACATCTGACCTTGCTGAAGACCTACCACCGGTCACTTTGAACTGATACACTGGAGCTCGTAGGGTGAGGCTTTTGTTGGCCTTGGAGCTCAGTGTTGCCCTTTCTCCACTGGTGCTTTTTAAACGTGTTCTTCACTACTGCTCTGTTCCAGTGTGATGTGTATTGCCTGAGGATCCCTAACATCATCCTCCTCATGCAGTTGCCTCCAACCCCATAATAAACAAAATGACCAGCAAAGCATGCAGCTGCAGAAAGATAATATTTTTGAGCTGGGATGTTGCTGCCTGCTCTCCTGCACAAACTGTTTTAAAAACGAGGGGACTTTTTACACAGGCCCCACTAATTCCAGACCAGGTGTTCGATCATCTGGTGTAGGAAATTCCTATTGCTGATGAAGTCCCTTCCCCAGCAGCAAGTTGATGGATCAGTTTGGGTTTCTTCCTGGAAAAAAAAAACTGATCCAGTTTGCCACAAACTGGTGTGGAACGTATGGGTTACAGTAGTGTAGAAACCCAAATCCTGGCTCAGTGTGTGCTGAATCTAGATGTAGATGAACCCTCAGTGCTCCGATCAAAGCTCTCAGCCATTCCTCAAAGCAGACAGCACACCAGTGTGGCTCCAGTGGATGTTAGGGGATGTCTTCGGCCTCTCTGGATCCTGGCATCTTAGTTGTTCTGCGGACAAAAAGGGATGTGGGGAAGGTGCGGACGTACCCATGATTCAAGCTGCATCTTGTATGTATTCCAGATATTGAAAGACACTTCTCTGCAGAAAGTGAAGCGGAACCAGAGCTGCCTGGAGCCCTGCCTGCGTCAGCTGGTCTCCTGGCTGGAGTCTGTTGTGGTATGGAGAACTGCGTGGGCTTTCTGCCCTAGTTTGTTGTCTTCTCCCACATCCCACACTTCTGACTCTGCAGTAAGAGTCCGGCCTCATTAGACGTGTAAATAGACCCCTGTGACCGGTCGTTACATTTGTGTAAGCACTTCTGGTTAATGCTGAAGAAAACTGAGCGGATGATTAGATGCATTTTGTTTCTGAAAATCACGCCCTGAAGGTTTGCTGCTTTGGGGAACTCTGCATGCTCACTGTTATTCAGGTTAGCAGGGATGACTGGGGGTTGGAGCATCTTAGCGGTGCATGATAGCTTTCCCAGCTCGGAGTGTATCTCACGGAGTGCCAGGGCATGGTTATCATCTGTGAGAGAAGATAAGAGGCCTCAGGGAGCTGATGGATTCATTCTTGTCTGAGAAGCAGTGGCAGATGTCTTTACCTCCTCAGTTCCAGTCAAAGATCCTGCTAGTCCTATTCTGGGGTCTTTATTTTCTTCCCTTGGAAAAAAAAAAAGCTGTGAAAGTCTGTCTTTTCGGAAGGCTTGCGCTGAGGTTTTGTAGGGATGATACTGCAGATAAATCCAAGTCACACTCTGCCCTTAGCTGAGAAATCTGTGATACCTACTCAGCATCTCAGTGTCAGGTATTAGGTCTGTGTGTGGGTGAAGTGTACCGGAGTGGGTGTTTTTAGCATTTAGGAAAAGATTGGAGAGTCTCCTCAGGTTTTCTTTCGGAGAGATTTTGTTTATTCATCACAAATAAAGGTGGTTGGGGTTTTTTTTCTGCACGGAAAGGCTTAATTCTGTTTGGTTTCAGCAGTAATGTTGTAAGAGTGGGAGCTTTCTCCATTGTATGGAAATCTGATGACTCAAGCCAGGCGCTGCTGCCTTTAAAGAATTCCTTTAAACCTAAACCGTAGTACTCTTTATCCAAATAAATGCAAATTCCTTCCAAAATTCCTATGGATAGGCCTGAGGTCCCCTAGTATTTCATACCACTTGCCTTCCTCAAGACTCCCAGCCTGCATTTGACACCCCACAGTTCTGTAGTATTCCTATTTAAGGAGACTTTGTCTCACTTGCATCATTGTGCAATCAGGTTTAGCTCAGCTCCCCGTATTGAGAGTCACATCCGGAGTCTGAAGGTCAGATTTTCTGTATGGTTTCCCCACTCTTTCACCCCAAGCTAAGCTCTGCGTTTCAACACGGCCATGGTGGGAGAGAAATCTCTGGACAAGCAGCCAGAGAAGCCCGTTCCTCAAAGGTGAATGTGTCGGCAAGTGCCTTTGCAGCCAGAGCAGTAACCGTGCTCTGTGCTTGATCTGCTCTGGCTCAAAGGACGAGCACCTTCCGTGAGGCTGCTGGGCGCTGCGATGCCCAGTATTCCAGCTGGGTTTCCTTCCTGTGGCAGCAGGACTGTGACCTTGGGTAACTTCTGTTTCAGAACCAAGAGGACAGCACGTCCAGCAATCCCTACGCTTTGTCAAACTCCGTAACGCCCCCCTTGCCCACGTTCGCCCGGGTCTCCAATGCCTATGGCTCCTACCAGGACTCTAACATCCCATTTCCACGGACCTCTGGAGCCAGGTTCTGTGGTGCAGGTTAGCCCCATCACTGATACGTTACAACAGCTACCCGGGGAACGGTCCTCTTAATGTCTTGGGGAACGCTTGTCTCTGAACAAGACGAGGCTTTGGTCACTGTCATGCAGAAATGGTATTAAAGTAGTGATGTTGTGATAAATTTATAGATAATGAGACTAGTTAGCAACTGTTTGCAGTTGGTGTTGCATATGAGGTTTTAGTATTTGGAAATCCAGGAGTAGTTGAAGAGATGACCTTTGGCTTGCGGTACGCCAGAGGCATTGACAGACGAAGAAGACTGGGAATAGCTGTTTTCTTTGCCTAATTCTCTCCTACCAGCATCAAACTCCTGGACATATTCTGGCTCTCAGTCTTCACAAAATTACTGTGATTTAGGATTGAACTTACCCCTTGATGAAGCCGTATTCTTGTTACTAACCGCTCTTTTCTCATTCTGCACCATTTCTGTTGTCCAAAATAGCTTTCCCCAGGTCACTGGGAAACTTCTCCTAAATGGGAGGGAGGGTACAATCACGTCCAGGTTTCCAGGAGAGTATACAGTGCAAAGATCATCCTTAAAAAAAAAAACAGGCTAAGGTCTGAGTAAGAGCTGTTAAGTTTCACTGAGCTGTTTCAGATGCAAGCGTGCCTCCTCTGGACCTGACCGCATCCCAGTTTGAGCATGTTTTGAAAGCTGCTTTTCATACAGGCCTCACCAAATTCCCAGCAAAAGTAAAACAGAGTAGTATTGCATTGAATAGGCTCAGTGAAACCTGCTAAGTCCCGAAACTCTTGTAAGAGTGGGTGGCTGAAGACACTTGGGATGCTAACAAATGGGGTGAGGCTTGTGAAAGAGTGCTTTGGAGGTGGCTTCAGATGGCTTGGGTTATCCTTTTGAAAAGGAGTCCTACAAGCTGCAGTGGTTTCTCTGTGTAGCTAAACGTTGCCTCACATGCCTCTGGAGCGTCAAAGTCCTTGACAAGTTCTGGCAAAGAGTTAAAACATGAGTATGTATTTGCTCATTTGCTTTTACTGTCTTTTCTATAACATCTGTAGTTGGTGCTTTTAAGACAGTCATCTCAACAAAACATGATCTTTAATGGGTTTGTAGGGAGTAGATTTGGGTTGAGAAAATGGGACTGTCTACTTGTAGTTGAAAAGCGCTCGGGGTGGTGGATAGGCACCCAACCCCTTGACTCAACCTTAAAAGACCAGGTTTCCCTGTATAAACCACCCCTGGGTAATCTGTTCCTCCTTGCGTGATCTTTATGCCGTGTCCTGTCTCTTCAGGGTACCTGGTGTATTTCACGAGACCCATGACCATGCACCGTGCCGTGTCCCCGACGGAGCCCACCCCCAGGTGAGTACACTGCGTCATATTTGAGGTGTTCCGCTGTCACGGACAGGAATGCAGAATATCATATCCTACACTGGAGCTCCTGACCCTCAGAAAGTGCTGACCTCTAGTGTTAGCTGTGCCCTCGACACAGAGAGGTGGGTCCCTTATGTCACTGCCCCTCAGCAGAGACCCCTCCCTTCAACACACCTGAAACATTGCTAGCAGCTCGGGTTAGTGGAGGTGTCAGTGTGAGCCTCCAGGGCAATTTGGTGGGTAAAAGCTCCTGAAGGTGTATTCTCTTGCTTCCAGGTCCCTGTCGGCTTTATCAGCGTACCACAGCGGCCTCATTACTCCAATGAAGATCCGCACAGAGACT
Source organism: Anarhynchus alexandrinus (assembly GCA_008711295.1). Lineage (NCBI taxonomy): Eukaryota > Metazoa > Chordata > Aves > Charadriiformes > Charadriidae > Anarhynchus > Anarhynchus alexandrinus. The sequence goes on from VUYV01000269.1 coordinate 70,569, forward strand.
CCAGGCAATCTGCGGTTGTACAGTGGGAGTCCGACACGCAGCGAGAAGGAGCAGGTCTCCATTAGCTCCTTCTACTACAAAGAGAGGGTAAGTACCAGACCAAAAAGCCTTTCCTAACACTTCAGCTTTTGTGATCTGTATTCCGTTTGTATAGCTGTGAGCGTTGCTGGTAACAGAAGTTTCATATTCCTTTCAAGAAGGCATCCTTTTACAGGCAGCTCTGTAAAAATGTCACATGGATTTATCTCCTGTTAGTAACTTCTTTACTGGTCCTCTCTAGCATTTGACCCTGCTTATTTTGATATCTCTCTACACTGACCATCACAGCTTCCTTCAGTGCGTTACACTGTCTCCCTTTGCATTATTACGTAGGGTTAAAATCTCATACTTACGAAGTTGTAGTAGCCAGATAAGTATATGTAGGCAGTTCTGCTTTTCTCAGTACTCCCTGATATATGTAACTGCAAAAGGTTGTGGCTTTCTGCAGCTTACTGACAACCTCTCCTGGGTTATGGGGTATATTTGGGTATTTCTATTACAGGTGTCTCTTTCAGGGATATGTGCCCCTTTGGACTTTTATTTAAATAAAAGTCGTTCTTACATAATTCTCTAAAGATCTTCCAATCCATGTACTTCTGGTTTAGGTGTAGGTCTTGCTGTCATTGCTATTTACAAGCAATGCTTTGGGGGAGAGTGGGATTGTTTCCTTCCAGGACGTAGAGGGTGAGGAAGACACGTTGGTAACTGTAGGATGGCCGTAGGGTAGTTCTGAAGCAGCTGAGGGCCCGGTGTGCCCAGAGCAGATGCTGTGTGGGAGCAATAGGCCGTGCAGCTCGCTCAGAAACAAACTCTCTGTGCTTCAGCAGCGGGTGGAGTGGTTTGCAAAAATACGGTAAGCTTCCACTGATCCTGAGAATTCAGGGCATTCGAGTAGTTTACCCACTGTCCGTGTTGAGGGCGCACATCTGCTGCAGCAATGGAGAGCTTCCAGGTACCCCAAGGAAAGCCAAGAACTGCCTGCGCTCTTCTGCAGCGGAGTTTGGGAGCTCCTATCCTAGGAACAGAGGGAAAGTCAGAGCTTTACACTTTCATTCTTCCTGGGCACTGAAAGAGGTCTTAATTTTCCAGTAGTCCTGGACGTGACAGCTGTCCCCTCTGGGACTGTGTCCTGCTTACGTGGTGCGAGTTAGTCAGTACACCTACCGGCCGTGGGGAGAGCCTCTGTCCCCATCGCAAGCTTTGCCTCCATACAGACCCCAGCAGACTCTCAGAGTCCCCGTTCTGGTGTCTTTTCCCCCCCCAAACTCCTTTTTGACGAGAAGAGAAAACGGTGCTGCCTGGTACAAGAATCACAGCCTGTTCTAGCCTTTGCAGGAGAGTTTATTTAAAGAGCTACCTCGGTCCTCCGCAGCGTGCTTGCCTCTGACACGCAGCTCTCCGAGATGACAGACAAGGCTAAAAATAACACGTGGAAGCAGCTTGGTGCGATTTCATGTGACCTGTCTCCCCAGCCCTCGTATTGATGGCGACAAGATTTTTTTTTTTTTTGTCAGGGAGGGGGAAAAAAAGTCAAGAGAACAAAGCATGTGTGTAGCCACGTCTGCTGAAAGCTGGAGAAAATTCCTGTGTTCCTCTTCCCCCTGCCAAGCTGTCTCCTCGCGTGCTGGGTCGGAAGAAGTGTAAGGGCCCTAGCAGGGAGCTAGCTCCAACATTCTTGCAGATGAAATAGTTTTTTTTTAAAAAACAAAACAAAACACAAAAAAAACCCTAAAAAACCGTATCTCCCTTCAGCGAAGGTTTTCTCATTCTTCAGGAGTTGATGTCGTGGCCTCTGTTAGATAAATGCTACGTATTTTTACGTCATTTCACTGTGAGGATTTTAAAAAGCAGAGCAGGGAGCTAACTGTTTTATTTGCGTTAAAGAAAAATCGACATTTTGTGTGTTAAACTCTCACGTTATGTAACTTGAGCCCCAAAACTGAATTTGTCAGTGATAACCAGGTATTTAAATCCCATGTAGGAACGACTGGCGTCGCTACCGTTAGCAAACAAATGGAATTTGCCCATTGCTAGACAGGAAACATGTCGTGTTCCCATAAAGGCAGGGGAGCTGCTGAACCCAGCAGAGATCTCCTTAGTAAACCAAAATGAAACGAAATCTGGCACTGAGCATTTCTGTGCTCATTTAAATGTATGTGTGTATATATATATACACACATATATATCTTTCTCACTTTTTATTCACACATGCACACTCCTTTTTTCCTCCCTCTTTTTCACTCCTCAAAAAAAAACCCCACTAAAGAATAGTAGTCAGCAGAAAGGAGAAGCTGTATCTCTACTGTGGCGATGCCATCAGAGTTTCAAACCTGGATTTCTCTTAAAGAACGTGCATGGCTGTGTTTTTCTCCCCCCAGTTAGAGGGTCGTGCCGGTGGGGACCTGGGGACGGCTCAGCCTTGCCTGCGGGAGAGCCGTACGTGGGGGTGGTGACTGCGGTGACCTCATGCTTCCCATCACGGGGGGCAATTTGGCAGAGCTTGGAAACTCTTGCTTCCCAGGACAATCCCTCAGGCTGTGCCCGGTGCCCCCCCTGGTTGCAGACCTCTCAAACTCCCAGCGCGTGGGAGCGTAGGCTGGCAGCAGTGGCTGCCTACAGGAGAGCAGGACGTCATAGGGGCACTGAGCTTAGTTTTGCTTCTCCTCCTGTACACCAAATTTTGCTCTACTAATCTGTTTCTCCTTCTTGTGTGAGACATGGTGAAGGAACACGTAGCGCAAGGCTGCAGTCTTCTCCTCCTCGCTCCTTCTGTGGGGCCGTGCAGCCAGCCTCACCCCGCGGCTCCCTGTCTGCAGGGTCCTCCCGGCAGTGAGATGCGAGGGAAGGTAGAGGCTGAAGGCATGGCTGATGGTCCTGACTGCCTTTATGAGCTGAAAATAAATGTAAAACACGTTGCACACGACACAAATAACCTTATTCTTCCCCTTTGTATTGTGTTGACTCTTCCAAAACGATAACAGAATTTTTTTTTTCAAGTGAGTGCACAGTAATGTGCTTTGAAAGATTCCATTTATTGTTGCTATAATACTGTGTTGAGTACTTAATGAAATGTCTGCAAGTTCGTAATGAAAGCCTACTTTGGAGCTATTCTGCATAGTCAATCAGTGAATTTGATTGCTCGCTCAATCTGAATGAGTTCCTCAACCCATAATGGCAATTTCGACATGGCCCTGCCAAGTAGCAGGGTCTCTACATCCCTTCTAATATCCTGACATGTGGCTTTTATTGTTTAAAATGGAAGCGAACAGTTACAGTGGGTTCCAGTGAATGAAGTCCTGGAGGAAGCTGGATGTTAAAGGGATGTCTGAGTAAGCAGGAGTGTTTATTTAGCTTCCTGCGGATTTCTGTGCCAAAGTGCTGGGCAGCTGTGTTAAAAACGATGCACTTTGCACTTAGCTGCCTTCCTCTTCAGCCGAGAGGAGTAAAACTGGTTAGAGTAGGAGCCTGGCGTGCGGGGCACCAGGGTGTTGTCCTCTGCTCTGCCGTCAGTTCGCGGTACGAACGAGGTCACATCGCTGCAGTTCAGTGCTGCTTGCAGTAATACAACTCTGTGTGGAAGACTTCATTCTGAATTGCGGTTGCTGAAGTCTCCCACAGAGGCTGGTGCGGGGCACAGACGCAGCAGCCCTCGCTTTGCCGGGGCCGTAGGTGATGTCGTATAGTACAATTGTGTGTCGATGAAAGGGGGGATCTTGGTTTGCAACTGCTCATTGTGTAACAGAACCATTGGGAACGGTGTCTTTTACTCTGCTGGTTCAGGGCACTTTTCATTTCAGTTTATTTACCTTTGTCTTTAATTTTCTTGGTGTCTTTCTTCCCTTTTCCTGGGTATAACGTTTTCACATACAGATGTCTCCTCGCTCTGCCCGGCGACGTTGGTCCATACAAGCAATTAACGACTTCCCGGTACTGTGCGCTGTGCTAATACTGTCCTTGATATAACCCTGTCTTCTGCCCGAGGGCCCAAGAATAAAATGCCACCTGCCTGCCTTTGAGTAACCTGCACAGAGGTGGGGGACTTGCACTCCACACAGGGCCTTAGGGCTTCAGTCAGAGCGAATGCACGCGTAAGTGGACAGGAGCAGACGCTGGTTCGCAGGGTGCAAATACTGACCTACAAACATGCCTGTTTCACCTGGCCCAGCAGTCGGGAAAGGATGCCAAGGGGTAGTTTGAAGTGTAAGGACTGAGCAGCCTCTAAGAAACAGAGAGTGCACTGCAGAGGAGCTGAATGATTGTTAAGCATCATCAACCAGCTGATGAGACTGACTTTAGAGCACCTCATTTCTGAAAAAGATGAAGCTTTGCTGGAGAGGGAGGATCACTTAAGAGCTGTGGAAGAAACAAACTGGTTGAGTCGCTGGCAACGATCTGTCATCTCATTTCAAATGAGCTACCTATTCTCAGTGCGAGTCTTCATTTCCTGGAGCAATCAATAGAATTTGTCCTTAATTTGTGATGATGCCCCAGCCCTTGGAATCGCACCACCCTGCATTCAGTTGGAGTGGTTGCGCTTCCAGCCACCCCGGCAGGTAGTCCCTCCTCCCGGCGCCTGCCCTTCCGAGACTGCTTTGACAGTCGTTTGCCATTACTCAAGTCCACGTGTCACTCAAGCTTGAACATCACTTGTGAACATCTTGAAGATATCAGTGTTGCTCAAGCTGTGCTGTAATTTGGGCAATTACTATCTCATCACTCATCTGCCAAGCATAGGCAAAGCTTAGAAAACTCATTTCAATTTAAAGATGATCTCTTCAGGTCCATTTTTCTTAATGTCTGTGTGAACAACTGGTTTTTCACAGCTGCTGTCCTTCGTGCTATCTCTTCATAAGGCAGCAGGGAATAAAATAGAATCCTGCAACACCTAATTTAACTTGGTATAATAGGATCAAGCCTTCCTAATTACAACAGCGTTAAGACTATTACTAGCAAATAATAGGTGAAAGAAACCAGAAGTAATTTACTTGACTCCATCAAGGCTTTTTGCTAAAAGCTAATAAAGAAATGTGAGCAGTGGAGGCAAGAAATGAAGTTCTGTCTTGGACCAGGAACAGACTGAAAGAAAGAAAACCAAGCAAGCAACTTGCCAGCTTGTGGTGCAGTAAATTGTGGTGCACAAAGGGCCACAGTTTAATTCCCTTACCACTGGCCTGGAAGGAGGAGCAAGTAGTGGTGGGATAAAGTTATAATTTTGTGTAACGTATACTTAAAAATGATACGTGGATTAATCCAAGCCTTGAAGGACTGATTGTATTTGTGGATAACCTTTGGAAGAGGCTAATCACACTCTCTAAAGTGGGCAATAGCGCCCAAGGTGAAGATGCAGGCATGCACGAAGAGCCGTGTGGATTATTTGTGCAGACCAGGTGCCTTCCTTTTGGAAGAAGAGCTCAGCCTTGCTCAAGGTGCTCAGCAAAGCAAGAGCTTAGCAAGTCTAGAAGAAGGAATTACTCCTCCTTCTTTCTAGGTAATGACTAGCCTCCAATTCAGAAATGCCTGTGCTTCCGGGCGGGTGCCAGCTATTAATTGATGGAAGCTGTAAAGAAGTATTCCTGCTGCAGGGCACTTGACTCAAAAGTGCCTGGGATTTGTTGGCCCCTTTGTGGAAGTTTCCTGGTGCTGTGGGAGATGCTGGAAATAGCAAACGTTGATTATTTGGAAGAGAAAACTCAGGCAGTGCTGCATGACCTGCATGGGGGAGTTAATCTGTAGGCAGTTGTTCAGAATAAAGGAGCATAGCTTTCGGCAGGGAGGCAGCAATTTTTAAATTTTGTTTAAAAAAAAAATAATGCTGGAAGCAGCTTGAACCTGACTTTGAGCAGGTTTAACTCTTTTATTTTGTAAATGCCTTATTGCAGCTTAATCTTTTGGCATCAAGTCTGTTCCCTTCTGTCCACAACCCTTCCCTTTGCCCTACTAGCACCAGTTTATACCGCGAACCCTGAAATTTTGCATATGCTTATGCGAAACGGGCACTTTACATTTCACGATGCTACTTAACAGCGCTGCCTGCCTCAGCAGGATCCAAAGACACACACACCCAACTGTTCGGCATCCTTTCCGAGCAGGCACGCGGCATTTTGTAACTACTTCTGCTGAGTATGCAGTGATGATGGTGGTTGCTACGAAGCAGTTGGTGGCTTATTCTTGGGCTATCTGTTTCTACATGTAACCCATTTACTGCCATCGTTATCACCTCAGATTGCAGCAAATTACAGCCTTGGGTATGGTAGTGCAGGTGCAGGCTGGCTTTTTTAGTCATTATTCAGTGCTGTTCCCCGCTGTCACCTCCAACCCCATGATTGTCATAAATGCTCTCGTTTCTTTCCTTCTGGTGCTCTGAGGAACTGATGAGTCTTAATTTGCTATCACTGTAGCTATTTTCTTTCTTTTCTTCCTCTCCTTACACTCTCAGGAGCAGCTGGGTAGATGCAGTTCTCCCTGGCTGCAGAAAGGGCTAGAAATGGTGGGGGCAGCGCAGAAGACCTGTGTCTTTGACCTTCAGCTGTCAGTAGTTAGCTTGGTGCACGCATGTTGATTTCTGCTTCAGCTCCAACTGTTGTGTTCCCTGCTCCCCCCCGTGACCCGTGCTCCAGCCCCTAGGAAGAGACGTGTTTTCCTTTCTACCCTAAACCCCCCTGAGCCTCGGTGACACCTTTCGATAACGCTATAGTGGGAGCTTCTCCTGGGAGGAGAGGTGAAGCAGAGGGGAGAGAGGAACCTTGTGGTGGACCTTGGCCAGACAAACCCAAGCTAGAGCTCTCCTTGCCTCTGGTAATCCCTGTTAAAAAGTGTTTAAATACTGCCTGGTGGAGAGCTACTCCTGTAATTAATGCCAGCAATTATTTGGTTCAAAGTAGAGCTTCTGCTGTCAATGGTGATGAGCTTTACCTCACCCATGATGGTTCCCATACTCCTAATCATAGTTTTTTCTAATGCTTTGTTGCTGTAGCTGAGGCAAACCTGAATTGCAAAAAACCAGACGTGTTTAATGGTGACTGTCCATGTGGCTTTATGATTTTCTTCTGTCGCAGCTCGAGGGGCAGGAAGCAGTGCTCGTGGAAGCGTAGTACTGGCAGAGCGTGTGGCCCTTGACTGACTCTACTGGTGCAGCTGCTGGAGCAAAGAATTAGGGTTTCCCTTTTTGCCAGTAAATAGGCAGTGCTAAGAAGAAAACGGGGCAGTTTTGTTGTGAGTCCAAGTTTTCCAGGGGTTCTGATACATTTAGTGTCTTCATTTGTCTGGTGATACGCTGACAGCAAGCAGCAAAAACCATTCATGGGATCTCTTTTCCATTCTCATCTTCATTTGTTGTCATTCTCCTCAAAAAAAAAAAAAAAGTGACTGAATTACCTGTGGAAAGTGCTATGTGTTGTCCATGTTTCTGGTCTTCGAAATGCCCATCGGGAGGCGGCTTCAGTCCGCTCTGGCAGAGGGCAGGAGCAGGTTGAATCTGTTCCTGATGACGGGGCAGCGAACCTGCCTCGGTCGGAGGGAACTCTTCATCGGCTGCGAGTCCTGGGGGCAGCTGGCTTACAGGTGGTCGGGAGGTGGCAAGTTGCTCTCTAAATTACCTGCCAAGCTCTAGAAGCCCTTAGCGGTAGACCTGCAGAACGTGGTCCTGCGTCTGCAAGCCTGGGTTCGAATGCCTGCTCAGACACAGCACAAATAACAGCTTTTTGATGGGGCAGTGTGGTGAGAAACCCGGTAGCCCTTCCAGGACAGTGCCTGAGCTCTTGCCCTGATGGCATGTCGTTGTGCTGGAGCTCCCAAGCTTTGCTGAAGTATTGGTTTTGGCAGCATCAGCAGCTCCTCGCTGCACCTAGGAGACAGCATTTGGCTGCCTTGACAAGGAATAAGGTACAGGTGCCACTGTTGTTTGGGAACCTTGTTGTAATACAGCCCGCATCCTTCAGCACGGGAAGGGTAGGTACATTTTTAGGTGTTATTAAAAGAGGAATATTCTGCCCAACGATAAGAGAGCCAGAGCTGATCCAGACAGCGCCTTGATTAGGAACCGATGGACTGAAGAGAGTCTGGTGTCCCACCTGACCACGTTCTAGCCACCTTCCACTGCACAACACTTCTCAGCTTCAGAGTGATGTAGCGCATAAATACTGCAGGCAAATCCTGCTTGGATGGATTAGGACTTGAGGGGACATGGCAGAGAAGAGAACCATGCCCTAGTCAGCCAGCTTTTCCGAAGCACTGGATGCTGATGGCCCTGTTTCCACCAGCGTTTGGCACCTCTGAATGTTGGGCAGCATGCACGCTCTGCTTCTCTTTACTCTGGGGAGCGGTGGAAGATCAGGGGAACTGGGGTGATGCTCTGTCACGTGGGCAGCCCTGGAAAAATCCACCTTCACCTCCTTCAAGCCTTCTTCACTTACTGTCAAGCCTGTGCTTGAGCCTCTGAGCCTCGGTCACCCAGTGGCCAGAGCGGCTTCAGGAGCACATCCTTTTTACTTCTTGTGGCACGTGCTAGCAGTGTGCTCGGCATGGCAAGACCTCCTCAGCACATTGGGCAAAGCTCGGGCAAGCCAGGCAGTGAAGGAGGATTTAATTTCTTAAGGTTCTTAGGTGTTTCTTTTTTTGAAGGGCATTTTGTGTCTCTGTCAAGCCTGCCCAGGTTCTCATGATCACGGTCAAAGGCAGTTTGGGGCCCAGCCATCCCAGAGCTGGCTTCACAGTAGAGGTGACCCTGCTTGCAGGTCCAAGTCCTGCCCTTCCGTAGCCCAAGCCCGCTCTTTAGGAGCGCCGATGTGTTGCCTCTGTGAGCTCTGCCTGCCCTGTGGAGCCATCAGCACAGCTTTGCTGGCCCCTTCCGAGGTAGCGTTCTGCTTCAGACAGGGGTGTAGGAAGCCACACCACGAGTGCCTCAGGAGACTCTCCATAACTCGGTGTGACCAGGAGACACTTCTGCATAGGAGCATGGACTCCGTGTGTCAGTGAGGGGAACACGCCACAGGGGAGCAGCATTGCAAAGCGTCCTTCCCTGCGCTCAGGAGCGCTGCGCAGCAGCCAGTGCTTCCCTCGGTAGAGCTCCAGTGCCTTCTGCCTGTCATGCTGCAGCACGTCCTCTCATCCCTCCTCCTCGCCCTCCTAGAGTGAGGAGCTGCAAGAGGTCAGGATACCAGCCAAATACTCCACGGTGGTTCCTACAGCCAAGGTGGCTCTGTGCAGCTTGGCGTCAGGATGGCCTCTGTGTCTACTACCAGTATTTGGGAATCTTGGCTTCTTGGTTTTGTTCCCTTGTGTTGTTTCCTCTCCTTTCTTCTCCCCATCCCACCTTATGTCCTGAGCCAGCCGTAAGTAGCTGTGAGCATGGTTAGCTAAGGATCCGTGCTAGGAAAACTTGGGCCCTGCTTTATCATCTGCCAAATATTTTGTTTGAGGCTGTTGATAAAGCAGGAGGTGGGAGCCCTGTCCTGGCGCTAAACAGGGGGGTACTCAAACACTGAAAGCAGAGACCAAAAGAGACGGTCTGGAGCTGTCAGCTTGCCCCAGAGCTGCCTCCTGCACGTCTCTGGGCTGATGTTGGCTGAAGTCAGCGGTGGTCTGTGTGCAGAGGGTTCCCAGACCAGATCTCTAATGAGAATGCCAATTCCAACTGTCCTCCTGCCAAACCTGCCCAGGTTTGATTGGCATCCCAGTGCTGATTTGTTCTCTTATTGGCTTTTGCAGGGGAACTCACGAAATACTTTTTGAGTGAGTTTGACCTTGAGCTCGCTGCCTTGACCTGCTTTTCACTTCCTACAGATGGAGATGCTTGTTCTCCTGGGCATGTCATGGATGTTTTCTAGGGTAACACAGAGCCTTCTGAGAGGCAGGTTTGGGTGCTGCTTGCATTATTCCTGACCCTAGTGCTTTGTTCCCTGGCCCAAGAAGCCCGCTGCCCTCCTCCCCGGTAACACCTTGCCATTTGTTCTGCAGAAATCAAGGAGGTGGAAAAGTAAACGAGAAGGGACAGATGCCAACAACCGACCCATCAAAGCCGCTGGGAAAGTTATTATCCAAGACATTTCCTGCCTACTGCCTGTCCACAAGCTGCTGGGAGAGCTCTACATGTGAGTACGGGCTGGCGTCCTTTCCCAAACGAAATCTGCCGTCTTTGGCATTGCTATGCTTTAATGCTGAAATCAGTCAGCACTGGATCTTTAAATGTTTCTGTACCTTCCTCCTCTGTTCTTGCCTCGCTGCTTTTTTACAGTATCCCTCTCTGCCTGCGAGAGGGGACTTGTCTCCTATAAAGCTGAAAAACGTGATGGGAGGGATTTGTGATGGTGCATTGTACACAGAGTTTGAACTGGCGCTCCAGCATCATCACTGCAAATCTTACAGGTTCAGGTTTTTATCAGCTAAAGAGAGAATTTATCAATATGGATTCTTTTTCAAATCTCATGTTAAACTCCACACTTAAATGCCGAGGTTTAAAAATCCCAATAAATGCACATTCTCAAACTATAAAACTGTTACTAGCTCATAAGGCTTTTTAATTTCAGAACTATTTGGAATGCTCCATGGCCATGGAGACTTGGTTGTACATGCCAGTGTCTGTGCAGCAAGTTCTTCTGCTTTAATGGAAAGGATGGAGAAGTTCTGTGGGTTTTGTTTTTTCTTACAAGGGGCGTCTTTTTCCAAACTGTCTAATTCAGATAGTTACAAAATCTCTGCTTCTGAATTTTTTTCTTCCTTACCTTTGGTAATACTGTCTGGTCTGTCACAGAATTTCCAGTGAATGAGCATTCAGAGGGGAAGAGACGAAAAAAATCTTCCATCTCTCTTTTCTATATTATTAAAAAGAATGATCTTTAAAAGACCTTTTGGAACTTTCTTCCCTGGATGTGTAAACAGCCTGACCCTTTTCCATTTGCTGTAAGATCTTAAGCAGTAAAAGTGTCAAGCGTCTCAGGAAGATTGCTGACGATAAGCAGGAAAGCCCGTGTGGGTTTCCTCCACCCAGTCTCTCGGAGACTCCCCGGTGGGTGCGTTATCCTGCTGGGGAACAGGCTGAAAACCAGCCCACTTCTCCGCAACATACCGCCGGATCCCTCCAGGTCAGTCAGAGCAGACCGACAGGCTGAATGGGAACAGGACCGTGTAACTGATGGCACCAGCTTCTAGGGACAAGAACAAATCTTGGCTTGGTGATACCCTGGCACAGGTTTGGTCTGATATCTCCTTGGGAAGCAGTGTGTCTTAGGATCAATCCGAGCTAGTTTGGAGCTGGACTTGATGTGCAGTGTGCTAGGGAAGATGAATAGTGGGAGTTGCCAGAAGGAAGGCAGTGATCCCTGAATAACAGGGGAGGAAGGGATGGGATCCTGGCCATGCTCGCAGGCTCATATTGATCCTGGCTTCTCACTGATGGCACTACCGCTTTCCCACCGTCCCTCCCCACCTTTGTAGGTAATGTGCCAACCAGAGCTGAGCTATCTCCTTTCTTTTTAGACTTAATGTGAATAATATCCAGGAGACTTGCCAGAAGAATGCTGCCTCAGCCTTGGCTGTTGGACGGAGGGACCTCGTACAGGTATTACGCTGAATTCAGACCTCTTCCTCGGCATGCTGTGCTACCCTCAAACGGCTTGTGCTGTCACCTTGACACCCCGACAGCCAGCTGGGTTCAGCAGTTGTTCCGGGGACACTCTGGCTGGTGAATCAGAGGCCTCTGGAAAAGCCATGGAGGTTGTTTCTACCTCATTGACTCTTGGCGTCGAGAGATTTCGTCCCAGGGCTGCAAGCAGATTGTATTATGCCCTTTGCCAAAAATGAGCGAAGCACATTTTTGAGGGAATTCCTGCAGGCGAAGCGAGGACTGCAGCCTACTTTTTGAGTCAGCAAATGGAGTAACTGTGCATACAGTTGCCTAGCTGCTCTCAGCGTTTTGATCAGTGATTTTGTCTTCCTTATGTAATCATTTACGTTGTTCGGTATTCAACTGCGCTGGCACTGGGTGCTAACTGCAGCTAGCTTCTCCCCAGGAGAGCCCAAGCCCGGGCACCCAGCCCCAAAACAGGGCTGGCCAGCTTGCCTTCCACTAGCAATTGGAGAAAAATGGCTATTTTGGCCTGTTGTTTTCCATGTGATGAGGCCAGGGCAACAGGCAGAACATTTGACAGGACTCAGAAGTGCCTGAAAGAGATGGGAGCGGGCTGGCACTGCCGGAGGAGCCTGTGCCCCTCTCCTGAGCACGTGGCTCTCCCTGGACCTGGGCAGGCAACATGCGTAAGCTTATCTGATCTAAACAGAAGCAAACTCGAGCTGTTGTCTTGCTTCTTGGTGGGTTCTGCTACACCAGGTGAGAGAAGGTAGGTTTAGTTCCCCTTTGTCTCTGCTTCATCTTGTTGTCTGGTTTGCCCACATTGGACCAGAGCTTGGGTGGAATAACTTCAGCAAGATTTCTCTGATATACCTCAGTTTCTTGCTTCTTTTTTTTTTCCCCTGTCCCATGTAACTCTAGCCTGCATCACACCTTCCCTTGTTCCTAGCAGACACGGAGGCTTGAGTTGCAGGTTACATGTAAGATGTGCTCTATAGCAGTGTAGGAAGTGGCATCTTTCCCATTTGCTTTCTGTGCTCTCTTGTACTCAGCCCTGTCCTTATTTCAGTTTCTCTCCTGTTTCTTTCTCTCTGGTTTCACCGTGAGCAGCTGTGGGACTACTGTTCCTGGCTGTTCTTTGTACTCAGAGCACTTGTTTTTTCTTTACTTTACTGTGTTGTCAGCTCTCTGATTTCTGCTGTCTTTCCAGCACCATGCTCCTTTTCCTTTCCTGCTCTTTTTTCATGCCAAAGTACAAGCTTTGTTTTTCCTTGGAATATTCTAATTGCCCCATTTTAAAAGGCACAACAGAAAAACCACTCCTAGGTCAGTGGTGTAGCAACTGAAAAGATGGAACCGTTTTCACACGAGAGGATGATAAATGAAGGAGAAATTTAATGTGAAATAGTTAAACTGTTGGAGTAGAAATGGCAAACTGTACTCCTGTCTGTGCTGGGCTGTGCGAGGAGAACAGAGGTGTTCGGTAACTCCTAAGCTAATCAAAAGATACTTTTCATGCAAATAATGATTCACCAGTAAACTTCCTGCCAACTTCCTGCCACCAGACGTCTCCGAACCCAAGAAGTGCCTCAAATTTAAAGCCATTTAAAGGCTTGTGAATATAAAATGCACTAATGGGTCTGTTAAGCGACCCTGACAGGTCTGTTAGACTATAGGCTGTTATTCTTCAAAGTTTAACCCAAACTCAAGGCAAGTGGGACAGGGAAAGCTTCAGTTTTGTGTTACTCTATATATAATTTGTGACACGGAGGCTGAAACTACTCCCTGCTGCCAGGAGGAGGGGGGCTGGAAAAGCAAGCTCCATTATTATCTGTCTGTGAGTGAATTTGTACACACCTATGCCCTGGGAGTGTGGTTATTTTTAATTGTAGCTTTGATGCTTTTCCTTCCTGTCTGCCAGGTTTGGTCACTGGCCATGGTAGCCACTGATCTCTGTCTTGGACCGAAGTCTGACCCAGATTTGGAGATACCTTGGGCACAACATCCATTTGGACGTCAATTACTGGAGTCCTTGTAGGTGTCTGAGCGCTGGGGAGGGGTTGGGGAATGTTTGCTGAAGCAGAGCCCTCCATAACTATGTATGTTGTACGGCATCTTTTCAGGCTTGGAGCAGTGCCGCAGCCTGTAGTTTTTTCCTCTCTCAACCCTGAGATGTACGAAGGGGAGCTGCGAGTGTGTTTATGACATGCAGGAGGCAGCATTTGGCCTCCCATCTAGCACCCAGGTCATCTTCGGCTAACGTTGAGCAATAGGCCGGGTGCAGTTGGAGCTCTGCTTTCCTGCATGCCCGCAATGCCTTGACTTGGAGATCTTGGTTTTCTGCTCCCCACCTCCTAAATGAGCGTGTTGGTGCAGCTGATTTGTTCACCTTCACTGTTGCCACGTAGCATTACTGGGAAATCATTCCACTGGTCTCAAAGCTGCAAACGTCCTCCTGTCAGTGAATCTGTTCAGGAGGGGACATAATTAGTAATTGATATTATCTGCTGATACACCTTATTTGGAGGCGCAGGATTTGGGTGGTGTACTTTGCGCCCTGTTGGTTGACCTAGCTCTTCCCTGCTGTGTGGCAGCAGTGGGAGGGGAGGACAGGTTGTTCTTCGTCGCTCTTGAGTCTTCGGAGCAATCCAGAAACTTCCCAGCCATCCAGCAAACCTGCGGTGGGGTGTTGCCGTGTGATCTAGGTGTAGGATGCTTGCATGTAGGGGGTTTTGTCAAAAAGACATTGTGGCTGGGGGGCAGTCAATGGCTCCAGCTTTACCTCCAGATGAAATCAATTCTGTGGACGTTGTTCTTGAAGCGGCACAAACTTGGGATAATCGGGCCGCGAGCAGTGCTGGGTTCCCAGAGCTCCCATCTTCCTCCTGCCCGTTAGGCCATGAGTGTTTTCAGAAGGAGGACTTGGTTTCTCAAAGGTGTGACGGAGAAGACAACCCAGTCCTACAGAGCGCATGTCTCCTGTGGGCAGTAACGTCACCCAAATCGATTTATTGCAACAGGTTTGAAATCTGTTGCCCTGGAGTCTCGATGCTTTTGCCACTGAATTCTGCCCAGTCTCATACTGTCTGTCCTTTTCCTTTCCCAGGCTGGCTCACTACTCGCAGCTCCACGATGTGCAGACCCTGGCCATGCTCTGCAGCGTGTTTGAAGCCCAGTCCAGGCTGCAGGGCTGCCCGAACTCCTATGGCCCCTTTCCTCAGCGTGCCTCCAACCTGGCCTCCCACAGCCGATACGTATGATCGCCAGTTCTTTCCCATTTCTCTTGGATATCTTTTGAAAATCTCTCATGTGGGTGACACGATTTCCTCTCCTTTCCCCCTCAACAGCCTAGCTTTACTTCCTCTGGCTCCTGTTCCAGCATGTCAGACCCTGGACTTGGCACCGGAGGCTGGAGCATAGGTACCGAGACCTGGGTAGTAAATAGAGGAGTCTGCCTCCCTTCTGGCTTAGGTTTTAGACGGCTCCTGTGGTGGGGAAAGAAGGGAGTTGGTACTGGCTCTGATTGCAGATGTGCTCTGCCACAGCAGCTTTCCGGGGTTTGGCCAACGTGATGTGACTCCGTGGCTGGAAGCGAGCAGGGCTTGCAGTAACCGTGCCGGTGCTCCCGCGGTCCTGCCCCTTCTGGCTCCTGTAGCGCGCTGGCCGACGGCGCTTTGCAGGCACTCTTACAAACACCCGAGGCGTACCGAGCTAAGCCCCTGGATCGCAGGGTAGCCCAGAGCCAAGAGCTCCTGCTGCTGCCTTCTCCGGTTGGAGACAAGTAAAGAGGGAGACCAGTTTGTACCATTTTGTTTCCAGCCTGGCTTTGTTTCCAGGCTCTCGGGGTGACTGCCTTGATGCTGCTGTAGACTTTCCTCAGCCCTCGGGCTTTGCACAGTTTGAGGCTGTTATCCGTGCTTACTACTCCTGGTAATTTCCTTGTCCTTCATGTTGCCCGGACATGGTTCCCAGGATTAGCTGCCCCATCACCTTCCCAGGGATGGAGGTTCCCTGGGTCCTCCTTCTTGTCCTTTTGAAGACAGGAGTGATGTTTGCTTTCCTCCAGTCCTCAGACGCCTCTCCCAATCACCATGATCATTCAAGGATCATCGAGAGCGGCCTCACAGTGTCATCACCCAGCTAATTCCACAGGGTTCGGGGGGGAAAAGCAATGCTGCGCTTTCTCCTGTCGCTGGAAAAACAGCAGCATTTGGGAAAGTTGGTTCCTCGGTGCCACGAGTACCCGTGCGCCTAAGGAGGTTTTCTGCTGAGCCGCGAAGGTGTCAAAGACAAGTCACTCGCAGGGGCTCCAGCGTCAGAGCTGAAGCTGTGGGCTGATTCCTGGTGATGTACACGGCCTGGGGGCAGCATCAGCCCTGTTAGCACCAAAGCTGTGACTTTTCGGCGCGATATCAGGGCATCTGTGAGAGGGGGAAGAGCGAGGAATGGGGGTTAACGGAGCTGACGTTGTCTCTCGTAGCGGTTATTAGCAGTCTTCTCCCTGCCCCCGGGGCAGTGCCTTGCGTACAGAGGTCCCTTTACGTAAGAGCAGCCCTGGTGACGAGAGTCCTCCCTGCCTAGGAAAGAGGAGCCCAGGCCTGCCAGGGGTGACGTTCCCACGCAGACTCCACGGGATTGATTCCCTGGTTGCTTTCTGTATAAAGTAGGAGGCAAAAAAATAAACCTCCATGTTAGATTTCTCTGCCTGATCATCCCCATTCCTGTCCTGTCACCAGGAGCGCAGAAGAACTTGGCAAGTAGGGGTTGGCACTTAGTTTTCTGAGGCGGGGCGGTGCTTGTAGGAACGCAGAAGGTGATACGACCGTGTCTTAGAGAGAAAACCGGGGTGTGCGAACGCGTGGTCTTCCGTGCCTCCTTCCCCACCCCACTTTTGAGGCGGTTGTGCTCGTGGGCGCTGTGCTTTCTGAGGTATGCGCACAACTTTTTGATGCTTGCAGCGAACAAAGACACGGAGCAGTCCTCCACTCCCTGGTGCGAGTCTTCTCCGGATGACTTCCGCTACGGAAACCTAATGTATCCCGATCATCGGGAGCGTGAGAAGGACCAGCATGAGAAAAACAAAAGGTAGGTTGTGGCGTGCCTCGGGGGGGACTCGGGGGTGCGTGACTCTGCGCCCAAGTCGGCTGGAACTCTACAGCCAGGTCTGTGCTGGTGCTGTGAAGTAGCACGCCTGGTCCTAGACCTCCTCATTCGGATAGTCGTTTGGAGAAGCTTCATACTGCAGATCTACTCTGCCGGGATTGCATAGGGTACATCCCTAAGTGGCCATGGTGGGGGCCCCAGAGGGTGACCCACCCATTCGTCACACCCTCGAGCGTAGAACGAGCGAAGGCCAGACCAGTTAGTGTTCAGCAGTGTTTCAGCAACACGTGGGAAGTAATCTGCTGCTCATCTAGCGATGCGAGCTGGTTGCACAGCCGTCACTGGGACGGGGGATTGCAACCAGAGGCTCTGAGAGTCAATCAGGTGGATGACAACCCTGTTTGTTCTCCAGGCTCCTGGATCCTGCCAACACTCAGCAGTTCGATGACTTTAAGAAGTGTTATGGAGAAATCCTGTATCGCTGGGGCCTGCGAGAGAAGAGGGCTGAGGTTCTCAAGTTTGTCTCTTGTCCTCCTGATCCCCACAAAGGAATCGGTGAGTGCCAGCTCCGGCTGCCCATGGCTCTGCCTCGAGAGCTTAGGAACGTGCGGTCAGCGGGCAGCATGAGAAGCGTCCGTCGGTCTGCCCAGAGGTTAGCTCTGCCAGCAAATGGTTTTGGCTTCTTCGCAGCTCTGGGTGGAGAGGAGGCCGGCAGATGTTGGTTCAAGGGCTTTATAGAATTGTAGCATCTCTCCAGCGAAGCTGGAAACGCACGCGCTGCTACGCTAGCACTGTTCAGCTGTTTATGCTGATGGCTGTTCTTTATTCCCTCTGAATAAGAGCCCAGACGTGCGCTGTCCTAATCTCTGATTCTGGGCTGAAGTGTCCTGCACTAACAAAATTGCAAAATTTCTAACTGCGGGTGAGCCAGCCAAGAAATAGGCAAATAGAGCGTTTCTCCCAAAATATTCTCAGCAACGTTAAGTGCCCTGAACTACCGCTTAAGGACAGCTGCCAAAATGTCTTCTTGCTTGGCCCCTGGGAAAAGATGCGCTTAACCTGGGAGGAGAGAAGCAGGTGAGAGATGCCAGAGAAGCAGCGGTTGTCTCGCCTTGTCACCTGGGACTCCTCCTGGGGAGTCACCAGAGTGAAAATTTGGGACTTCAACCACTGCCATTGCCCCTGATAGCACCATGGCACTGATAGTGCACACGTGCAGCGCGCTCGGCGCTCTCTCCGTGATGAGAAACAAAGGTGGTTCTCGTTTGCTCTTAGTTACGCTTCAGAGAGATGTGAGGCAGATGAGGGCAGCAGGAAGCCTTCGGCTCCACAGCATGTGTCGGTGTGTCCCGAGCTAGAAACCTGACACACATTCCCAGCTGACAGCAGTTCAGCCGTACGGAGAATCGGTGGTCCAGTCTGTGCCCAGGCACGCTGATTGCCCGTTTCTTTGCTCCTATGTGGAAACCAAACTGCTGAGACCTCTATAAGATACCGTTCTCCCACCCTGAAGGAGATTTGAGGCAGATCTCTTGGAAAGTGGCTTTGGGGGGCTCATGTGTAGAACAGAGAACGCTTCTTTGTCCATGATGTGGACTGTGAGGGTGGTGATCCCCTGGCGCAGGTTGCCCAGAGAAGCTGTGGCTGCCCCATCCCTGGAGGTGTTCAAGGCCAGGTTGGACGGGGCTTGGAGCAACCTGGGCTGGTGGGAGGTGTCCCTGCCCAGGGCAGGGGGATTGGACTAGGTGGTCTTTAAGGTCCTTTCCAAACCATTCTATGATTCTGCCAGCACTAATTGTTTCTTTCTTCGTTTCTTTCCTCTGGCCAGAGTTCGGCGTGTACTGCAGCCACTGCCGCAGCGAGGTGCGCGGCACCCAGTGTGCCATCTGCAAGGGCTTCACCTTCCAGTGCGCTATCTGTCACGTGGCGGTGCGAGGCTCCTCTAACTTCTGCCTGACGTGCGGGCACGGAGGCCACACCAGCCATATGATGGAGTGGTTTCGCACCCAGGAGGTGTGTCCCACGGGCTGCGGATGCCACTGCCTGCTCGAGAGCACCTTCTGAGCAGTCCTGACCGCAGGGCGCCCGCGAGCTGGGTTTAACATTGAATTCCCAAGCCGTGTTGAATCAGCTGTGCTCCACAGCGTCTGGAGGAGATGCCACAGGGAGCTGAAGCAGGATGTCCTGGCGACGCACCGCAGCGACGTTTAGAAGTGCTTCCAGTATTCCTACGCTTCCCGGGTTGCTTTCAGACCCAGTTGACCAAATTCCCTGTGTCCATTGCTGGCGATGGATGCCAGACCAGAAAAACTGCTCCCTCCTGCAGAAGGGTGTGTGAATATTGGCTCGTCTCCGTTGGGATGAGGAGGTGTTAAAAAGCTCCTTTGGAAAGGGTTCACCTGGCAGAGCCAAACTCGCTCCAGCTGCGTGGTGTCTTTCCAGGTGCCTCCTTACGGGAGCTCAAAGTGAGCAGAATAGTCGTCTTTGCACAGTTAAGGCAGAATTAATTCACAAAGCAGCAGTGAGCTCTAAAGGCCAACTGTAAACTGCGCTCGAAGAGCAAACAGTCCGTGGGACTGCGCTCAGAGTCACTTTTCGAAGCAACAGGGTCCTTATTTTGAATGGCTGTTTACATTGTTTAGCTTACCCCGTAAAGCAAAAGAAGGAAACTACATTTTTTTTCGGGATTACTTTCCTAAATAGCTTCCTACTCACTGGTCAGCGGCTGCGGCCGGGGTGAAGAGCGCAGCCGCGCGCCCGAGGTCACGAGGATTAGTTGCTTTCTTCCAGCAGTGTTAGTACCCTTCTTCTTGAGGTGTCTCCATCTCCTGCTCTGCCCGGGTGGTACAATGCACTTTAACTTGCCCGTCCCTGCCTTGTCAGTGACCGCGAAGGGCGTCTGCCTTTGGAGTTTGGGATCCACGCGGTGTTTCCGTGGACGGTGGCATCCGAGGGCGTTTCTGAAAGCCTTTGCTTCCTTACTGAGAAAACACAAGGAGGACGCTTGCTCCGTGCAACTCCTTTTGGCTGTTTTCTCCAGGCTCTACGGGGGAAATCAATGAATAATTTGAGATTTGCTGCCGGTGCGCTTGAGTGACGGAGCTCCTGCGCCGGGGAGGCAGCGATTCCTAGGGGTAAAAAGGGGTTTTGGAAAGGTGGTGGGATTCACGGAGGCAAAAGGTTTGTGCCTTTTCTCCCTGCGGAGCTTCAGTTGGAGAATGTATGGGATCTGTTTGGGGCTGTGCCTGCTGGGCGCTCCCGTCCCGGGGAGGCCGCCGGGCGGTTGCGTGCACACCCCGAGTGCGCAGCCTGTGCCTCTCCTGAGCAGTTTTCAGCCTGAGCTTTGGGTTTTGGGCAAATGTGTGGGTGAGGGATGAGCCCGCTGGAGTTACCCCCGGCGC
Organism: Anarhynchus alexandrinus; assembly: GCA_008711295.1. Lineage (NCBI taxonomy): Eukaryota > Metazoa > Chordata > Aves > Charadriiformes > Charadriidae > Anarhynchus > Anarhynchus alexandrinus. Next base: position 90,675 of record VUYV01000269.1, read on the forward strand.
TGATCCCTTCCACCCGCGCTTGCCTGCTGAGCCGGGCCACGGGCCGTGCCCGCTCCCAACCCTTTGCGCTAACTCGGGCTGTGGGATCCTGTTGTGGAATAAACAGATGGTGTATCTTAAACACGAAAACATTAAAATTATTTTTTTAAGTGCTCTTTCTGGTAGAACTTGGTGTCGCTGTGCTAGTTCTCCTGCTGTGGGGAGCCCCCGGCAGCTCTCCCTCTCGGTGGAGCGGTCAGCGTCGCACCCCATAGCCCTTCTCCCTGCACCCCAAAGCCGGGGTCCCGCTCCGGATACCTGGCGCGTGGCACCGCGATGCCGTGACGGCGCGTGGCATTGCGATGCCACGCCGGCTTGGGAACTGCCTGCAGGTCGTGGTGTACCTCTTGCGAAAACGAAGCCGGGCGGCGTCTGCTGCTGCCGGCGAACCAAAGCCCCACTGTCCTGCAATTTGGGGAGGCCGCGGGCAGCGTCTGCGCCCTCCAGCCAGGCAGGCGGGCGCGCTCGCATCCTGCCCGGCGCCGCGCTGGCCCTGGGGCGAGGGTGCTCTCGGCCGGGTGGCCGCGGGGAGAGGGAGGGTTCCCCCTCCGCCTTCCTACGTGACAGCCATTCAGCTGGGAAGTATTTTCATTTCCATGCCGGAGCGCGCGTGGAGGTTGGGAAGGGAAAGGAGCCCTGTTATTGAGAGGTGACGGACCGACGGATCGTGGTAGTTATGTGTGTCATTACAGTTCATTACGGTCTATCTCCATAGTATCTGAGTCCCTCCGAGGTGGAGGGCGGCTGGCGCTTCAGAGGAAGGCGGAAAAGCGCTCGCCGTGGCTGTTTGTGCAACGCCGCGGAGGGAGGTGGAATTTCTTCCCGGACGCTGCAGGCGTTTGTCTCACACCCCGCAGCATGTGCGGTGGTTGCTTCGGGAGCGGGTCTTGCTCAATGCAGCAGCGACTATTGCAAGGAAGCAGGAATGGCTTATTCTCGCCCGGCGAGAAGAGAAACGCGTTGGCTTCGCTGCGGCCGACAGCCCCTGGCTGGAATAAACGATCGGGAATGGGGTGTGCTGCTGACCCACGCCAGCCCCTTCCTCTGCTCTGCCCCCCCGGCCCCTCGTCCTCTTGCCCACCTGGCTCTTTGGAATAACTTGGTAAAGTGCAAAAAAGTTCCCAAATCCATCCAAATCTCACCAATTTCAGGCTTTGGAGAAGGGAGGAGGAGGGGGAGAGGAGGCAGGCGCCGCTCGGGAAGTGGGTCTCGGCGCAGAGCGTTTCGGCATGTGCCCAACCAGCTCCGGGGACGCTGCCGCGCTCGAACCAGGCAAATGGAATAGATCCGCCGAAGGATGATGCTGCAAACCGTGGTCAATCCTGCGTGCTGGGGAAGGGGGGTGACATCCCCCCTGCCATGGTTTCTGCTGGTGCAGGAACCAGGGGGGACATCGAATTAAACCGGCGGCAAGGCAGGAGCGAGCTCCTCGAACGCCGCGTGGGAAGGGTGTGAAACCGCTTCCCTCGGGGCATCGCCGGTGCCACGGGTTTGCCAGCGCTCCGGGAGCGACCAGGCACTTCCCGGGAGGGCAACTCCATCCTGGACCACCGCCGATGCTGCTGCTGGCCGGAGAGCCGTGCCCACACATCCCCAGCCAGCAGCGCTCGGCGGAGATGCCCCCGCTCTTCCACCCTTCCCTGCCCGTGGCCGTGGCAGAGCAGGATGCTGAGCGTGGAGGGGATTTTTGGAGTGACACCAAGTCACGGCTTCAGCAAGACTTGCTTTGGCCGCGTGCGGAGCGCGGCCCCGGGGCTGTTACCAGCACATCGGCGCTGCCTTTCCCAAGCACGGCTGGAAGAAAAAGCTCCCACGACAGCCCACGCTGTGCCCTGGAGGCCGCCAGCAGCTTTTTAAACCTTTTTTTTTTTTTTTTTGCGCTCAGCAGGGCTGGCAGGAGCGTGGGGTGCCTGCCCTGTCCCCGCGGAGGCTCCTCCGTACACGGAGAAGGAAGTTTGATCCCCGGCTGAGCAGAGCCTGGCGGAGAGAAGAGGAACCATGGTATCGGAGAAGGTGCCAAGGAAAACCTTTCCCCGTGGATGGATGCTGCTCCTCGCAGCGTCTGTATCGGCCCCCACCTCCTCCTCCTCCTCCGCAGCCACAGCCCCATTAACCCAGCGTCAGCCTGGGCCGGTGCTGCGGGGCCCGATCCTGCCCCAAGCCCGGCAGCACATTCCTGCCCTCTCCCTCGCGCCGGCCTCAGCGTCGGTCTGGTGGGTAAACCAGTTCAGGAACTGATGAGCCAAAACCATTTGGCTGCTCTCGTCTCCACCGGGCTGATCACCAACCGGCTCCGCTCCCCCATGCGGTTCGCCCTCCTCCCCCTCGGGGCCGGCACGGCGTGGGGACAGGGACAGGGACGGTGGTGGGGACGGGTGGCCATCATCGAAGCTCTCCGCTGGTTTGGGGCAGTGTGTGCCATACAGCTCGGTCCCAGCACCATCCCTCTCCCACTGCCACCAGTGCTCGGTGCATCCCTGCTCCAGGGGGGTGACATCCCCCATCTCCATCCTCGCTGCAGAGCTGGGGGCCAGCGCGCCCACCCTGGGGACACCCCTGTCCCTCCTGTAGGGGACAGAGCCCCCACCACGGAGCCCGGGAGCCCTGTAACGAGGGCAGAGGGGGTGTCAGCTCACAAACGGGCTCGCCGATGTCCCCGAGCCCTGCTGCGACGGAGGCTGGGGACAGTGACCCCCATGTGCTGGGAAGGGGACGGTAGCAGCGACCCACCAGTGCACCCACCAGCCGTGCCGGGGAACCCAGGCTGGCCAAGGCTGCCCCGAGCTGGGACCACAAGCCCCCACCGTGGCCCTTTGCAGCGGGGGCTACCCAAGGGACCGTGACACCCCGAAACCGGGGCGTGCGCCGCATCCCCCCGGCTCCTGGGCCACCACCGCGGCGCCCGGTCCGCCCTCCCTCGCCCTCGGGTGCCGTCGGGGCGTAGGTGGGAAGGGAAGGGAAGGAAATGCCTTTCCCGGGTTTCGCCGGCCCCTGGGGCTGCGGGGAGAGGCTGATGGGACAGACCTGGAAGGCCATGGGACGCCACGGCCAAGAAGGACACCCCGGACTGGGGACGGCGTGGTGGGGTCCCGGCAGAGGGAGAGGTCCCCTCTCTCACCCCCACGGTGGAGTGGTGGCCATCGCGTGGGGCACGCGTGGGGTCTGCGGTGCCCACCGGGGTCGGGCTGTGGGTGCAGCGGGCTCCAGCTCGCCCGGACCCGCCTCCGCCCCCGCGCTCGCCCCAAAAAACAAAAAAAATATAATAAAAACCTTTAATCCTCACCCGGGAGCCGCCCTGACGCCCCGGAGGGCTGCACTGGGGCTGAGCTCACCCACCGGGACCCGGCGAACCCCACCTTCATCACCGCCTGCACCCGCCGATGCCAAAATTTGCCAGCACGTGGCTGGCCTCTGTGCTCGAGGGTGTCACCCCAAAGCGCACACGCGCCCCCAGTGCCAGCGGCCGCTTGGCGGGAAGGCTTTCCCTGAAAATGGGGAGAAAAGCTCCTTTTTCTCATCCTCCTTTCCGATTTCTTTGTCTGTGATTCTCGGGGGGAGTTTGGGGCTGCTCCCCCCCCCTTCCCGGCTGCAGTGCCGCCCGTCTGAGCTGATGGCATGTGAGAAATGTAATTAAATATTGAAATAAATCTGCAAACAGCCCCGGGGGGGCACACGTAGCGCCTCGTGGCAAGGAACAGCAGGGTGGGGTGGCCCCAAGAGGGACCCCCGGTCTCCTGGGGGGTTCTGAGCAGGGACTGGGGGTCCCTCTGCCTTGGCCACCGCGGAGCTGGGAGGGACACAGCTCCCTGGGAAGGGTGATACCCCCCGGGGTGCCCCAGACCCCCCCATAACTCCCTGCGTTGCCCTATACCTCCCAACTACTTCCCCCCGGTGCCCCCACACCCCTCATCCCTCCCCCAGGGATGTCCATACTCTGCTTCCCCACCCCGGGAATGCCCTATTCCCCCC